>CAUYQG010148916.1:0-55891 GCA_963574415.1 Tarsius wallacei
CTTGTTGCAGTCCCCATTGGTCAATAGTAGCAATGCTGTTTTAAGGATGATTCTGAGCCTGCAGCCTGCTTTACATACAAGAATAGCAAGATCTGACAAAGGCTTAACATCTAGGATCCACAAGGAACTCAAATGCGCTGAAAGGAAGAAAACAAACAGTCCCATAAACTGAGTATCACATGTTCTCACTCATATGCGAAGCTTGAACAATTATTGTGATACTATAAGAAAAGGATTGGCAGTAGTGGGAAACTATGGAGGGAAGGGGTGCGGGAAAGTGGGACTGGCAATGGTGGGAATCTGCCTGGGGAAGGGGAGGCACACCTCATCAACAAGGGCACCTGCATAATGAACATTTGTATACCTAACCCTGAATTGTACCCTACATCTTTAAAATAAAAAAATTAAAAGGAAAAAGCAAAACAACAATAACAACAAAAACAAACAAACAGACAACCTCAAAAAAAAAGTAAAAAGGAGAAAGTGTTTGCTACATGATATTAAGTATGAAGGAGTGATTGTGATACAAAATTGCTTCATATTATAATGTCAAAAGATCATTTGGGTATATATACATATTTGTGTAGATGAATGAAGTCTAGCTAGATAGGCAATTATACAAAAAATTGAAAGAATAAAAGGAAATATGCCAAAAAAAAAAATGCGGGCAAATGACTATTTTCAGGATTTAGAATTGCTCTGCCCAGCCATGTGATGGCAATATACAGGCACAAACAAGACAGAATTAGAAAAGGATACAATTTAATAGCTAAAGCCTTCCACTTCTCATTTTATAAATAGTCAACTGAAATCCAGAAAAGCAGACTTTTTTGCATAATTACATTTGCTAATAAGTATCAGACTAGATTGTTCTAAGACAATGTGATGTCCACTTCAGCAGTGGTTGTTAAAGTATCACACAGAACCCTGGGCATACCCAAGACCATTTAAGGGAGTCCATGAGGTCAAAACTAGATTATTAGTTTTCTAATAATCTTAAGATATTGTTGTTTTCTATTTGTTCTATTGGCAATTTCATTTATGATACAAAAGAAACGGTGGGTACAACTTTTGACAACTTTGAATGAATAAAGGCAATCGCACCAAGCTGAGCAATTAGTCATTGTTTTCTTCACTGCCACATTCTCCCTATAAAAGATAAATAACTTAAAAAGCCAGTTTTATCACAGTTCAGCCCTTGAGTCTGCATCTTCTCAATATTCTGTGTGGCAAAATGGGAAGAATACTTAAAGAACTTCTGCAGATGGAAGAACAATGCTGTCTCCAGGAGAAGAAGCACTGTGTGACTGCTCCAGTGTCCTCAGAACTCGCCTCATGAAATGCTATTTTTACTTGAAAGAACAAACTCTGATCGTTCAGATTTGCTTCTTTGGCAGACATTTTCTTGGAAAGGACAGATGTGACCCTGCGCTGTCAACTTCAGAAAAAATACCTAGGCAGTTGTTTTTGTTTGCTTGTTTATTTATTTGTTGTGGTTTTTGTTTTGTTTTGTTTTCCCAAATATATTTAAGCTTTTAAGCAGACATTAGAATTTTAGAAAATTTGTACATGTCATGGTGACACCTCCCTAATACTGAAAGACTTGTTGATATTGATAAATGTTTTTAATTTATATTGTATAATCAAATGTGTCAACCTTTGAAGGTTAAACCTAACTCAGAAAACCAATGTTTCCCAAATTACCAATAAATAAAATATTATAAAGTTATGTATAGGTAAAAGGTAAATTTAAAGTGTAAGATAAACCAATGGGTTTTAATGTAACAGAGTATGAAAAGTTATTGACATGGTTTCAGACTCTGTATTGCAAATAACCTTCAAAAAATTATTACCACTTGTTGAGTTTTGGTGTAGTATCAAAGAATAATATCCATTATGATCTGAAAATGCTATTAAAATATTCCTCCTTTTTTGAAACTAGAATTTTTTTACATTCTTTAACCAAAAAAAATACAACAGATTGAATGCAGAAATAGGTGTGAGCTGCCATCTGTTTTCTATTAAAACAGACATTAAAGATATGTAATACAAATATGTAAACCAATTCCAGTTTTTGTATTAAATATGAGTGTTTGAGAAAGCATAGATATATTTTCAAAGCTATGTTCTGCTAATTTGTATTTACATAAAGTATTGACTTCAATGTTATTTTTAATAAATTAATAAATAGTTTTAAACTTTCTTAGCTTTAACTTCTCATATGTTATGTATTGATTTATATTACTCAAAAAAAAGGTCCTTTTGACCCTAAATATTTTTTAAGACTATAAAAGTATCCTGAGTCCTAAAAGTTTGAGAACCCCTGCACTACATTATCCAGTGGAGATGATTAATGAGTTTCAAATAGAATACAATCTTGGATCAATTGGTAGTGACTGCATGGAACTGGGAGAAAAAAACTTGGAAGACATGTTTTGAGTTAGCTT
Organism: Tarsius wallacei; assembly: GCA_963574415.1. Taxonomy (NCBI): domain Eukaryota; kingdom Metazoa; phylum Chordata; class Mammalia; order Primates; family Tarsiidae; genus Tarsius; species Tarsius wallacei. The sequence goes on from CAUYQG010148916.1 coordinate 2,448, forward strand.
GAAGATAGAAAGTGAGAAAATTTGGTGTTCAAGCCACATTTTACCCGAGAACACACTGTGGAACATTACAGATCTTTTAGGAGAGTTCAATGTTCTATTCATCTTTCGCCTTCCTCCCAGGGCCAAGTAAAATAGAAGATTAAAGTGTGTTCATGAATTTAACTGAAACTAATAAAAATCATGCTAATAACTCTTTTCACAAATTCTGACACAAGTTAGAGGGCTAATGGTTATTGTTCTAGGAAGCCACTGCCAAAAAAAGTCTTTTAAGTAAGAAGAAAATAAAGTATAATTATATAAGCTGCATGATTTCAAGGGAACAGAATAAATTTCTTCCATAAATGAATTTTTTTCTCATAGTTACTGCCTGAATTCATTTTTATAACTGGAGATATGGCCTCTTATTCTACAGTAAAAATGTCAAAATACAAATAGTTAAAGGAAAGGTAGCATTCACACTTTATTCAAATTTACAATAAATTGCAGATGATTGATATTATCTTGATATCTAGGTTTTGAAGTGACATAATTAAATGGAAATAATAGGGTGGTAGATCTCAAATGAAAGACACTCAATAGAGGGTGAGAGAAAAGATAATAAGTATAAAAATTGAAGGTTCAAAAGACAAATTTATTTCATAATTTGATATAAAGCTAGCTATGTTTTGGAATTCCTGTAGAACCAGAAAAATATATTTTAAAAATTCCAGTCATGTATTTTTTCAGCCCATATACAATATTGTGCTGTATAGAATGCAAATATACTAAATAAAAATCATAATCAGCCCACAAGATAAATTCATACTGGGGCCTACTGGACTCCTACATGACAGCTAACATTCTATCAAGCTACTGGTCTGCATATCCTATATGCAGACTTTCAACAAGTCTTCCTTATTGCAAAGGAAGGAAAGAAGGCAGGTTTTCAAATAAGTCATAGGGCTTAGCATAACAGCAAGAGAACTAGAGTAGAAATAAGTTAACTTGGGTTCAATCCCACCCTTACAATCATTATCTCTGTGACTTTGGACAAGTGTTTTATGCTCTCTGGGACTCAGTTTTCCCTTAAGAAAGAGGATCTAATGATTTTTTTTTTGAAATATAAAATACAATAATTTTAAATTTAATTATTTAGATAGGAAATTAACACTTCTGTCACAGACATTATTTTTAGCATGTCTCATTGGAATTTGGCAGAACAATATTTCCTTCAAGGAAAATCAGAATACAGAATATTAAAAGCATTTTTAATGAAACAAATTATACGAGGAGAAAAATCTATATTTAAGCAACTCTTTTGTTTATCTCAATTTTTCATTAACTAGTTAGGAACATATACTCTCACTCAGCTTTCTCCAGCAATGCCCAAAGGGCTACTACCTGAATAATAAGAAAAATACTTATAAAGAACTTTTTAAAAAATGGGAATTTGTTTCTATCGAAATCTATCTCTGGTCATTTCTCAGGGGACTTTTAAGAGTTCAAGATGTCAGAATCATGAGTTTTCCAGTCCTTATAAAAATATGTTATTGCATGGAAAGAAAATTTACTATTTTCCTCTTTTTGTTTCCTCCAGAAAAAAAGTTGAAAATAAATTTTTTGTGTGATACAGTGTTGGTCATTTGAAGCCTGTTAACAACTATGTTTTGTCACATTTTTCCCTCACTGTTTGTTTAATAGATTTCCAATCCTAGAGTCACAGTAGAGTGGAAAGCGCAGTCTTTCTTAATATAAGGGCTAATACCACATTGTTATCTCTCAATACCTTTTTTAAAAATTTCTTTTTTAAAAATGTGGTGCACCAATATAGCTTCAATATTCTTTACCACTAACAACTATACACAAGGTTTAATTAAACCACCAAACTGATCAGTCACCCAAGTTCTCTACCTGGACTGAATGTGTCGGTGACTACCCTTACTCCTCCCTCTTACTTTCAGCTTCTCTTTTCCATTTGGAACTCTGAAATCTATTGATATATGTATACATTTCCCTTAAGTCCTTAAAAAAAAAAAAAAACTAAGAAAATGTAATTAAACTCCAGAAAACAGGGGAATTGTCATCACATAATTCCATTATTACAATAGATTTATTGAGAGAAATATTCCCTCTTTCTTGCCAAAGACTGCATGGCTGACAGGATTATTGACTTGGAACATGAAATGAAGTATGATTGTCAGGATAGGGCATTTTTTAACCTGGTTAATCAACAAAGTTTCATACATTGGATATGTAGGTCTTCATACAAAGTAGTAAGAATACTTCATATCATTTGCTGTGCGTGCTGTAGTGCAGAAGGGCCATTCTTTGTACCAATGATTCATCCCTCACCTTGGGTTCATAAAAAGGGATAACCTTAAGTCTTGGGCTGAACTGGTTACCACCTGTTCTTGATAGCCTGCTTGCTCTGACCAGTCTATACATTAGTTCACACAGAAAATAATGGAAATGATGCCCAGTCTTAATTTGTTTATTGATGTTATCTTTTCCCTGTAGCTTTATTGAGATATAATTGATAAATAAAAATTGTATATATATATATATATATACATGATATACAATGTAGTGCTTTGATATATATAAATAAATTTTGAAGTGATTACTTGAATATATCTGTCACCTCATAGTTGCCATTTGTTTGTGTATGTGTGTGGTGAAAACACTTAAGATCTACTCTCCTAGCAAATTTCAAATACACATTATTATTAACTACAGTCACCATGCTATATATTAAATCTTCAGAACTTATTCACCTTACAACTGAAAGTTTACACTATTTAATTTTTTTTGTTAATGAAGCTTCTAAATTATTTTTAAAATTCCAGGAAAAGTATTTGTAACAAATATAGAAGTCCTCTAAAGTTTTGCTGTCCTTTAAAATACAAGTCAAGGATCAATTATCAAAATAAACTCATTCCGTTAATCAGTTTACAAAGGTGCAAATTGTTTGTCAGAATACAATGCCAGGGAGGCTGTTTTGTTTAATGACAATCCTAACAGCAAGAATCCCTGGGGCAGGAAGCAAGTAATCAAGAATCCATCTCTGAAACTTTGAGAATGCTGGCAACAGTCTATTATAATGCATGGTTACAGGGAGACCTTGTACAGAGAACAATACACTGAAATAGACCAGACTTGTTATGAAACAATAAACTTAAATATAGCTCTGGACCTGACACAGCTAAGTAATTTTTGCCTTCTAGGATCCAATTTAACACTCTGGGCTAAATATTTCAGACAGATTTTTTTTTTTCCGCTGGCCACATTGTATGCCTGAATGCACTTATCATAATTATAATTTGGTGTGCAAATTCCACAATGTATGTGTGTCCACAGAGGGATATGATGCCATTAAAATCCAATTTGAACTGCTAAGGAGCAAATGTAAAGATTGTTTGGTCAATCTAACAGATATTTGAATGTTTCCATGCACTCACCCTGGTTTAGAAGAGATAAAGGACATTAAAAAATTCTTATGATGTATTCTACAAACACAGCAGCAAGATATAGTATGCAAGTAAAATATCAACTGAAAAAGAGCAATATAATTTGAGAAGAAGGGAAAGAGTGAAACTGAAGAACTGGGTTTGAATTGTAATCACCTACATAAAATTAATATAAGGCCGCAGGATTAAAGACAAAATCAAAACTTTTGGAGAGACTTAAACTCTGCAAAAGTGCAGCTACTGTTAGAAATTAATAGATCTAAAAAGGAAGAAGAAGAAAGAAGTTAACAGATTTATTGGTTTACACAAACACTGCAGTAGATAATAATTGATTATCTTCATGTCCTGACCCCTGAAGAGGTCCCTGAGGTTGTTAAACATCTTTTCCCTTAAAAAATGAGCCATCAGATCTTCTTGACAAAGTTTAATTGGCTAGAAGGCATGAGTAGCTTTGATCACTAGCAATTCCCCCTCCAACTTCAACATATTTGTAATTTCCCCAATTGTTTTTGTAGATGACATAACCTAAGACTGGTTTTTCAGATGTTTTTCAGATTCTGTGTTTTGGTAGACCTCCTGACACCAACCAGACCAGTGACCTATGAACTCCACCCAGAAACTGACTTGGTACAAAAAAGACAATGTCAACACCCCTTTGATTCAATTCCCCAACCAATCAACAGTCCCTAGTCTCCTGCCCACCAACTTCCCTTTAATAACCCTTGCCTCTGAATTTCTGAGGAGGTGGATTTCAGATATACCTCCTGTCTTTCTTGCTCAGTCACTTTGTGATATTAAACTCTTTCTCTACAATTACAGTTGCATCAGTCTCAGCTTTTCTGGACAGCAGGCATAAGAACCCGGTCAGGCTGTAACAGAGCTGAACATCATAGGCAGAGAACCACAAGAAGGCACTGAGGAAAGGTGTGGAAGGAGAGGATTGTACATTACACAGAAGAGACAGTGAGTCTACTGCCAGAGCTGAAAGCAGGGGTTCCTGTGAACAAGTAATGGAGGGCATACCCAGAAAGACAGGTTGAGTGCCAGCTAAGGAGAATATAAGGCTAGCCTTCCAAATATGAGTCCCATTTTACAGCACAGTGTCTCATGTCTTTGGGAGAATGCTGTGAGAGTTACATGAAGATCATCATTTTCCCCAACTTAGAGGTGGGGTCAGGAATGCTGGGAAGAGGTCAGGGTCACTCAGAGAGTAACACAGGGAATGAAAGCAAGTCCTGTTTCCCAGTGCAGCCATCTCCCAGCCAAGATACACTATAATCTCCCTCCTCTTTCCCAGGTTCCAAAGTACTGAAATGGAATGACCGTGCTGAAATGTTGGAACTGCCCCCTTATTTTTTCCTTTCCCTGTGACGAGAAAGAAAAGAGAGGAGGACTATTGAACTTTAAACTTCCTGATAAACTATAATGTGGGAAAGTGTCATTTTTAGGTTTACATGAAGGAGCTACCTCTGAGAATGGCCTTTTGGCCTGTGAAAAACTAGAAACATCCCAGGAAGTTACTGAAATGTTGTAGTACTGTGAGAATTTGTATAAAAATAAACACTGGATTATTTCAGGCCTAGTCCCTTGAGAAAATGAGCCAGAATTACTCAGAATGACTAGCCTAATCTTGACAGAACAGAGGAAATTAACAACTGAAGCCAGAATTTTTTTTCCTTTCTAAAAAAATGGGGGAAAAAATGCTCTTTATGATATTTTGGAAAATGAAAAAAGAATCAGGTTAACCATGTGATTCAAGTGACCCTGAAACTAGTATAGTTGCATTTCCTCATGAGAAAATGCCATATAGACCATTGCTTCCTGGAAGGTGTCAGCTGGAAGTCACAAAGGCAGGAGAGCTTGAACCCATGGATTCAAACAGGCACCTAATTCAGCTGTCTGTAAGCTCTACTCTCTCGAATTTGGAGAACTTTTTTAAAAGCTTTGCTCAAGATTTTTTTTTCTTTTTTCTTTTTTCTTTTTTCTTTTTTCTTTTTTCTTTTTAGGAGAAATAAAGACTTAAAAGCCAAAGAAAGTACATTCTATCACATGTTACTCTAGGAACTGCATGACCAAGCATGACCAAGAAAGTGTTTCCTTTCTACTAAAAAATAATTTCCCATTGAATCTCTGGTTTGAAAGAAATCTGCTCCTTGGGAATGTCAAATCACCCCACTGTTTAATTCATATTTGTAACAAGAATGACTAAACAACAGCTCAGAGTCATTTATTGAAATGTTGAAAGTGATTTCATCTTCTAGCCAACACCACCTTCTATAGTTCAATCAATACAGCATGTATATACTTAGTACTTTCTCTGTGCCTAGAACTGTTCTTTCAACTGTGACAATGCAAGCCATGAGCTCAAGGTAGGTCACTGGTACACAAAAGAAGAGTTGTTGGCTCTATAGTGTCCTGATTTTCACCTTTCTGGAGCCTCAGAGATAACCCAGGGCCAGGACCTGGAGCAGAAAAGGCTGATGAAGTCAACTTTGATCTCTTAATACAGAAAATCAACACATGGGAGAGACTTTTGCTGTGTCACAAGAGAAGATACAGCTGCTGCCACAACTGAATGGTTGACCAAGTAGTTTGAGGTTATTATGTCTAATCACACAGGATAGTAATGGGAATATGGTGACTTTTCTCTTTCTGTGCTTGCAAAAGGGGTCACTGCTTATCCCTTCTCTTCCCGTGTTAGTTAAATGCTCCAGAAAAGAGATGCCAAAAACAGAGTTAGACATGAGAGAGATTCTTTGGGAGAATGTCTGTGAAAGATTAAGGAGCAAAGGAGCAAAAAAAGGCAGGGAACACCTTCAAGCTTTCAGACAGAGTGCAGTTCTAACAGCCATGAGAGGAGATAGAGAATGAAGGGGGATTATCCACACAGAGCTCCAAATGTAGCGTAGTCCCAAGAAAACCTTGACCAGGCTGATGGGGAATCCCAATACGACAATTATCTCTAGAGAATCCTCATGTTGGGCAGAAATGCCCAGACCCTTGAGCCCCTGCAATGTTTGGTCATTGACTGGGGGTTTCTTGAATAGTGTGACTTTGGTCCAAATGCCAAGGTAGGTCCCAGAGGGGCTGTGACTATATTCCTTTCAGTGGAAGGACAATTCTTTTTTTTCATATTTTTTTTATTTTAAAGATGTGGGGTACAATTCAGGATTAGATATATAAGCGCTCATCACACAGGTAAAGTTTGGGCCTCCCCTTTGGTCCCCACTTCACCTGGTTTGAGATCAGGTACCCTTATTGTTGTTATGTGCTCCCCTGCTGCCCACCCCTGGCAGTTTCCAGCTACTGTCAATCCCTTTCTTATGGTATTATGATAAATGTTCAGGGTTCACTTAGGAGTTCTTTGTTTCTGTGATAGATCACTGAGTATTATAGACCCTAAATCAAATTGCTGTGAAGTCCACAACTTTGTTCTTTTTTATGGCTGTATAATATTCCATCGTGTATATGTACCACTTTTTTTTTAATCTAGTCCAGTTTTGATGGGCAGCACAGTTGGTTCCATGTTTTTGCTATAGTGAATAGTGCTACAATAATCATGTGTGTGCAGGTGTCTTTTTTGTAGAGTGATTTAAGTTCCTCCAGGTATATTCCCAGAAGAGGGATTCCTGGGTTGTATGGAAAGACAATTTCTAGTTCTTTTAGTGATCACCACACTGTTTTTCATAGAGGTTTAACTTATTTGCATTCCCACCAACAGTGTAGAAGCGTTCCCTTTTCTGCACATCCTCGCCAGCAACGGTTGCTTTTTGTTTTATTAACGATGACCGTTTTTACTGGAGTTAGGTGGTATCTCAACATAGCAATACTTTTTTGAAAGGATAATCAAAGCTATATATACCCATGGCCGCTGTTGTTTACCCTGTGTCATCTGAATCCACATTTTCATTTGTCCAGGTGCAGTTAATCCATGGTTCTGGTGGCTTCTCTTCCTGAGGAGAAACTTGGAAAAAGGGGAGGTTAGTGGGAAGAACTATATTCCTCATCACTGAAGTTATCTTAGGGCCATAAGTGGCACTCATGGTCTCCCTCCTTCACCATCCATTCTAAATCCCCCCTTGTCTTCACCAACCCACTCTCCTGGCCATCGTGTCTCAACTGGTACCATGACTCAAAGTCTCATTCTTAAGGGATATGAGCCCTGATGGCCTCCTTCCTATCAGGCCAGCATTGCTGCACTTATGCATTCACAGGCACAATTAGGCAAAGGAGTGTACCAGGAGATGTCCACATGGATCAGCCGAGTATATTCCTGCCTACCTTCATTGAGTAACTGCAGTCCTGCATGGTGCTGCTGCTTGAGTCAACCACTCCTGCAAGATGGTAATTACTCATCTCACCTGCAGGTTCTTGGATATAGGCATTCAAACTGCTCAAGCAGCCAAAGACTAAAGATCAGTGAGAGACTTGGTGTGTTAATGGGAAGAGTGTGATACATTTAGGAACCAGGATCTCTACCCTACAGAGCCCAGAGTTGAAAAGACAGGAAATACAAAACCCACTAATGGGTCACTGAAAATCATAGTAAGTGGGACCATTCCTGCTTCCAAACCTTGGTTTCCAGACCCATGAGTTTCCCTATCATACACAGTGCCATGGAGAGGTTTCTGATCTACAGAAAGTACTATGTCTTGAAATATAGCATCACACCCTCCCAGAGCATGCCTCTGAGCAGATGATTCAGCTATGGGTTAGACAGGCCATTCTGGCACTCTATGTGCCTGGTAGTTTCTGGATGTTGTGGTATTTGGTGCACCCCATAGACAATGGTCATGGTCCTATCCCTACAGTTCTTGAACTGTCCAGAGTGTTTGTTGGGGAGATTCTATGTACTATGGGATTCCATGCTTGTGGATAAAGCACACTGAAAGTTCCTGGATGATGGTGCCTTAGAGGGTAAGAAAGGTAAGATCATATTCAGAACATTCATCTATGTTTGTGAAAACAAACCACAGGACCTTCCAGGAAAGAAAAGGCTCATTGTAGTCAATTTACTACCAGTGTCTGGTTAGTCTCTTTGAGGAAGAGGCATTATCAGAGATTCAGCACTGATGAGGTAGATCAGTCTTGGCAAATGAAAGTCATGCTGTTGGGCTTCTGTGAAGCTTCCATTTCTGCTGCTAAGTCCTTTCTAGTCATGTGTTTATTATGCCAGGTCAGGGGAGGCTGGTGACAAAGGCAGACTCATGCCTATTAACCAAGTCTTTCTTACCTGCTTTTTGGTTCTGTGATTCTTCTACAATCATGCTTTCTGGTGTATATCCACAAGCCATAGAAAGCTCTTCACACTTCGTGCCCACTCCCATGTGTTCATCCACATGCTTCTACCTCAGACATTCCTATCTTCAGTCTTCCAGGCCCATGAGAAGCCAGCCAGGTTATTTGAATTGCTCATGACTCTATATATTCTCACTTCAAGCTACTTCTTCCACGCAAAATAGATGACCAGGTGCACCACTTGAAACGCTGACATCGGAAAGTTTTCCTCACATTGTTGTCTGAATGTAGCTTGTAATGCAACCACATCTGTTTTCGTTTTGACCCACATACTGAACCAACCCATCTATAAATCAAGCTTGGACTTTTCCTCCTCCTTCAGCTGTCAAAAAGGACACCCCCAGCCCCTATATGGTCATAGATGGGTACTGAGAAAGGGTACTGGCACAACCCCACAGTTGATATGGAAGTCAAGGAGGTCTAAGCTACCTGCTCATCAGCTTTTACACTCATCTTTCTGTTCAGGCTTAGTGCTAATTAATCATTTCTTATGATCAACTGCTGCTGGTTCCACTCAACTTGATGCCTTGGGAAAACCGAGAAACTCAGCTCATATGGGTTTCTACCGTGGTCTAGTAGCATACAGACCATGTTTCTCAACTGATGATTCCCTACTGCAGATTGCACAGACTTGCTCTAGAACCCTAGAGGCTTCAGTATGATTTTCCCGATGGGTTTGTCATAAGTTGTGCACTGCATCTTTCCACGCCACTGACACCTTCAGCATCATAGGGGCTGCGAGATAGTATACCACCAAGAAAATGTTTGCTTGTATTGTAGCCTGAATCTGCTGCAAAACCTTTTCCTCCTCCAGGCCCCACACAGCCCTACATACCTTTTGTATCATTTAATATGTCAGCTGAAACAATACTTTCAAGTAAGGAATGTATTGCCTCCAGAATGCAAGGAGGCTCATCAAATGTTATGCCTTCTTTTTAGTGGGGTATACAAGCAGCAATGTGTCTTTTATTTTGGATGAAATACCTCAGCACGTACTTGATTATTGAACCTCTAAAAACTACAAAAGTGTCAGGTCCCTGAATCTTCAAATGGTTCACCTCTCACACCCTAGGACACATTTGTCTTACCAAAACCTTCTCCCAGCAAGCTAGCCACCTCTTGCTCTTTTTTTTATCAACATGATATCACCAAGGTAATAGACTGATGTGATGCTCTGTGGGATGTCTAGATGATTCAGACTTTTCTGACTATGTTATGACAGAGAGTGGAAGAGTAACATTTGCCTGGGGCAAAACATTAAATGTATATTATTGTCCTTTCCATGTGAATGCAAATTATTCCACATCCTCTTCTCTAATTTTAATATAAGAATAATAAGAATGAGCTGGGCTCGGTGGCTCAGCCTGTAATCCTGTGCCTTGGGAGGCTGAGGTGAGCAGATTGCCTGAGCCCGCGGGTTTGAGATCCGCCTGGGCAACTTGGCGGAGACCTCATCTCTACAATAGATCAACAAATTAGCCAGGTGTGGTAGCGCGCGCCTGTAGTTCCAGCTACTTGGAAGGTTGAGGCGGAAGGATCGCTGGAGCCCAGCAGGTCGAGGCTGCGGTGGCCGGGAGCGGCTACTGCACTCCAGTCTGGGCAACATAGTGAGACTCCAATTAAAAAAAAAAAAGTACTCACTAAACAGTGTCATGATGAGAAAATGTATCCTAAATTGGAGAGATTTCAGTATACATAAATAAAGTGTTTGTGACAGGTTCTGTAGACTTTAAGAATTTTTTTTTTAAGTTTCAAAAAGAGATAAAGACATCATGAAAGAGGGCTATATAGAGCATCGAAGGAGAAGACAGGAATCTTAGTGTGTTTTGAATAGGTTTTATTTGAATCCATTTATCATTGTCATTATATTCATTCTAATGAGAAAAGACCTCCATTCTGGTTATAATCTGTCTTTGTTATATAGTATAAAACATTGTTCTCAAGAGCAATTCAATGCAGATAAACAGCATTTTTTTCTTTCTTTTTGTTTCAGAATTTTTCTTGCATTTTTGTACAGCTTCTAGATGATGGACTAGTTCAACAAGGAGAAGAAACTAAAAGAATAAAATAAATGAGGATGAGGCCTAAGGAGTAAAAGAATCACTAAGCCAAAGACATCTACTGATATGAAATAATGTGTGGATTTATGGCTAACATTGGATAGGCTCAACTCTGTTGGCTACCATACTTCTGAATCAAAACAAATCAACCAACATGATATGATAGACTTTTATATTGAATATATTAACATAAAACTCTTTTAAAAAGTGTACAGATTAATCTATATTCAGATGTGTAATACGGTTTCATTGAACATTTAGTAAAGATATAACTATTAGTCAATACAAATATTTAAATCTATTAAAATTAAGTCTATGGCAAAAACTCTGAGATGTATAATTACACTGAAATTATGGTTAGCTTTTGTGAACTAAGAGCAAGAACACAAGTTCCTTTGGGATAAGTTTCACATTTGAATATATGTGCATACCATCATCCCTGAACAGAAAGTATAATGGTGGTGTTTATATTGAAAATTATTTTTGAAATTATTATTTCCATACTCTTCAGGACAAACAATGCAGCTTGTATGTAGTACAAGTCAACTCTAGTTTACACCTTAGTAGTTCTTTGGTTAAGATTTGAAAAACCTGATGAAGGTATAATTAATTGGTAGCTTTAGTGACTTAATTATGAATCCATACTTTCAGTATGATTTTTTTTTAGTATACAACAACATTGCCAAGACCTGAACAAGACTATTTATTAATAGCATAACGAATGTCAGAAATATATTTTCATGATGATGAAAATCAGCAATGATAGAAATGGCAGGTTTGGGCAAGCTACATGAATATATGTAATCATACTAACACCAGATTTAAATATTTCCCACTTTTGATAAAGGAGATGATACACTGCATTTCATTTATTTACTCAAGCAATGCCTGTATTACCTTACAAATTACTCACCCTGAGTCTAGCATTTTGCTGGACTCTGAAATTACAGAGACTAATAAACCATAATCACTGTGTTTATGGAACTCATCGTTCAATAAAAAAAGCATTTGGGAAGAAAATTACAAATAATATCTCACCTTAGCTTGATAAGTGGGTTCGCTCCAACACCAAATCTTATAAAAAATAAGATCACATTATTGCAAGGTTACTGGAAGCAAGTATGCACAAAGCTAATCTTCTTTATATTCCAGCCTGTATTTTTCCATCAGAAATTGTCAGTGTACATAACCTACTAGTTCATATTTTCTCCAGATTGACTAATGGAGGAGAAAATTATGGTGTTATAGTTTTCCTGGGCACTGTCAGTGATTCAGGAAACTCTCAGTTACCTTGCGTTACGAGCCCATTCTATTCACAAACAAGAGTTGGTTTGAATCAAAGAGCACAAGTGACTGGACTTGGAGATCCATTGTCTACTTTCTGCAATACTTCCCAAAGTGGAATTACCTGTTGTCCCTCTTCCAAAAATCCTGTTCTTTCTCCCAAGCCAAGATGAAATGTTAGCTCACCTTCTGTCCCACTATTAAGAGTGGGGAACAAGTAAAGGAGCTAATCACCAAACAAGTAGCATCCAATTTCTTATTATTGTGGAGTTTCACTGTATATATGGATGTATACTAGTATTGTCAATATAGCATGAGTACTGCAGTAGGTATAGATACACAGATACATGGGGGCACAATTCCATAGAGGAGTGACTACCTAACTGTGTCCAAAGGAGTGGAAACTTACTGAAAGGTGGCTGTATTTAAACTTGGATTTGATACGTGAGTAGATGTTTAATAGGTAGAAGATGAGAGAATGAAGAAAGAAAAACATGTTAGAAGTAGAAGAAACACAACTAAAAAACTGAGTTGTGTTTAGAGCACAGAGTGCCAGAAGAAAAAATAAATGTGTTTACTTGTGTGTTTTGAAGAAGAAGGGATAGTTAAAACAGTAAAGGCAGGTTGAAGCTACATTGTTTCAAAGGATGGTATGCATTAACATTATCTTTTGACTTTGGAGAGCAACATATTATTCTGTGCAGTTAGAAATGGAGAATCTTGATTAGGGGAGAAAGTTTGAGAACATAGATTCTAGGTAAAATTTGATAAGAACTTCAATTAAGTTGAATGTACTCTGTATTGAATAGGGTTGCCAGATTTAGAAAAATCAAACAAGCAAAAGCTAAACAGAATGCTCAGTTAAATTTGAGTTTCAAATAAACAGTGAAAAATATTTTAGTATAGGTGTGTCTTATGCAACATTTGGGCTATACTTATACTAAAAATTTATTTGTTGTTTACCTGACATTCAAATTTAACTGGGTATCTTGTGCTTTATCTAGTAAGTCAAATAGTGAGGGAAAGAATAAAATACTATACACAATTGGAATCTTGTCTAACTTTATCTTAAAATTCAAGTCTTTTTTAAACCATAGAAATGTAAGCAATTCAAATTAAATTACATTGAAACATTCTGTACCATTTGGATATAATTAATTTACATAGTGCTTTAGCATTGTCTCTTCCTTTGAAAACTTTGGTGGCATTTTAAGTCCCTAAAGTGCTTTCTTTCTATGCTTTTTAAAAGTTTCCTCTCTATCTTTGTTTATTTGCAAATGTAATATTTATTGAGAATTAACCCCCCCAAAACCATAATAATGCCAACACAGCTGACAATGCCCTTAAGGCCATAAAAGTACAGTGTGTGTCCATAGGCTGAATTTATTTTCACATTGGGTATTTGCAGAAGGTGTAGGTGTGTATGTTCACACTTCCATGGCTGCTTCAGAACTCAGGAATTTTTTTCCTATTTGTTTGAGTTTATAGTTATATACTGCTCAACAAAATCATCTTCAGAGAATTGTCAGTATTTGATTTGTCTTCCAGCTTCTTGGAAAAGCCTCACTCACAATGTTTATCTTTATTTGTTCTAAATCAGAGTTCACTAAGTGATTAAAGTCATATCTCTAGTGTTTTTGTTGCAAACAATCACCATCTATCATTTAATAATGCCGCTGCCTAAGGTGGCAATACAAGCTCAAGGAAAGAAAAAGCTGCCTGAAAAGTTGAAAAGGAAAATTTGGGGAATAAGATTCCCAAAGGGGTTTGAATGTTCAAAAATATTTTTAAGAACGTAGAAGGCCACATGCTTATACAGGGGTATGGGTGTGACCAGAAAAGACACAAGAAGGTCTTCATCTTTAACTCTGTCTCATGTTAAGTCTCTGTGCAAACATAAAGTAAAAGTTAAGGCAGAGTAATAAAGTATTGGAAAATTGAAGAGCATATAAACACAGAGCACTTTAACAAAGAATGAGAGACTTATTAGTTCAAGGGATTTAAGAAGATCTCTGTTTAATTACTAGCCGATTTCTAACTTAAATGAATAAAAACTTCAGTGATCCTATGCAGAAAAGAATATAGGCAGAATATAAATAGTTCAGAAAGGTCACTAAACAAATAAACAGCAACCAGAACAAACAATAATAACAAACCTGGAGGGAGAATGTCTTAAGTTCAGAGTTTACATATATTATTGTTTAAAATGTTAATAGAAACAGTCGGGATCGGGCATGGTGGCTCAGCCTACAATCCCAGCACTTTGGGAGGCTGAGGCAAGAGGATTGCCGGAGCCCAGGGGTTCAAGACCAGCTTGGGCAACTTGGTGAGACCTCATCTCTACAATAAATCAAAAAGTAAGCTGGGTGTGGTAGCGTGTACCTGTATTTCCAGCTACTTGGAAGGCTGAGATGGAAGGTTCACCTGAACCCGGCAGCAGGTTGAGGCTGCAGTGGCTGTGACCATGCCACTGCACTCCAGCCTGGTTGACAGAGACTCTTAAGTCCAAAAAAAGAAAAAGAAAAAGAAACAGTCTGTAAATAAGAATCAATGTGAAACTGTGTTTTATATCAACTATTATAAATGCAACTATCGTAATACTATAAGAAAAGGATTGACTGTGGCGGGAAACTATGGGGGGGCAGGGAGGAAAAGGGAGGTGGGATTAACAGTAGCCAATATCTGTCTGGGGACGGGAGGCACACCTCATCAACAAGGGTACCTGCACAATGCATATTTGTATATCTAACCCTTAACTATACCCTACAATTTAAAAATAAAAAATTCGTTAAAATTTAAAAATAAATAAATAATAAATAAATAAATAAATGTGTTTAAAAAAAAACTCAAGAAAACCATGCTTCAAGAGATAAAAGAAAGCCTGATAATAATGTATTACCAAATAGAAAGTAACAATAAATAAATAAAATCTGTAAGACAAATAAATAAATAAAAATCCTAGAGTGAAAATATTCAATAAATGAAATAAAAAATTCACTGACAAGTTGGCAAAACATCTGATTGTCAGAACAATCAGTAAACTTGAAGATAGGCCAATTGAGATTATTGAGTCTGTATAACAGAAGGAAAAAATGGCAGAAAAAGAACAGTATCTGAGATTTGTGGAAACTTAAAGCATGCCAATATATGCATAAGCAGAATTACAAAAGGAGAAGACACTGATTTTTTTTTTAAGTAGAGAAATAATGGCTAAAAACTTCCAAATGTTGGTGAAAAATCTTAATCTAAACAATTATGAAACTCAATAAACTTCAAATAAGATAAACTCAGAGGAATCCCATCAAGACGCACTATAATCACATTATTGAAAGACCAAGATAAAAGAGAATTGTGAAAGAAATAATAGAAAAATAACTAATTAAATATAAAAGATTTTCAATAAGGTTAACTATTGATTTTAGAAGAAAACATAAACATTGGGAGCCCATGAATTGATATACACAAATGCTGAAATAAAAAGGATATTAACCAATAATTCCATATCTAGCAAAGCAGTTCTTAAAAAATGATAGATAAATTATGACTTTTCCATATAAACAAAAATGAAATTTTTGCTAGCAGAGTTGCCCTATAAGAAATATTAAAAGGAATCCTTAGAGTGAAATAAAAAGATACTAGACAATAACTTAAATTCACATGAAGAAATAAAGATTTCTGGTAAAGGAAGTACAAATAAGAAACTGCTAGGGGAGGGAGAGGCATACCTCATCAACAAGGGTACCTACATAGTCAACATTTGTATACCTAACCCTGAATTGTACCCCACATCTTTATATTAAAAAAAACAACAACAAAAAGAAAATTGTGGCCAGATGGACTGAAATGACAGGGCTTTTATTATGCAGATTTTTCAAAGAGTTGGACAATATTTCAAAAAATCCTGAAAAAGAAAAATATGCCAAAAAATTGCACATTTTTTAGATGTGGTGGTCTGAATAAACATTATAAAAATAATTGTAATTATTGGATTTAATTGTTTGTAATTGTCTATAGACAAAGAACAATTAGACTTTTAAAAGTAATTTTTGATTATTTTATCACAATTTGCCATAATCTACAGTTTTCAGAAAAATGATTTTTTGATCAAGAATCACTCTTCCAAAAATTATTACGAGGAAATATTTGCTTTTTTTTTTAAGCAACATTTATTAAGAGGACAGAAAAGCTCCCACAGTGAGAGGAGACATGAGGGGGTTGCCCAATATTTGCCTTTTAATTTAAAAAAAAAATGCTAGTCTAGTTTACCTTTTGCTCACATTTTATAAACATAGTCATTTCTCTTGCATAAAGTATTTTATCATTCAATTGTAAATGAAATTTAAGTCAGTAGAATACCGCCTGATCATAATATAAATCCATATTTTTCTATTTAGAAATAACTTTAATTGAAAAAAACTTGGTTTTGTATTGTTTATGACAATAAACTAATAAATTGAGGTTTTATTGTAGTTTTAAAAATTACTGCTATTGAATGTATTCCTCCAATGATAATAGTATCTTTGATTAGAAGTAAAAAAAATGTATTTTAACTAGCTTGAATTGCGTTATAATCTAAGAAAAACTTTTTCACACTTTTAATAATTTATAGTCAGATTATGAAGGCCGAAGAAAAATTTATTTTTATAGTTTTAAAAAAAATGAATTTACTATCTAGCTTCAAAAGTAGGCATTTATTACAAAAAGTAAAACTTTTTGAATGATTTATCATTTATAATTGCAATTATTCAGTCAGAAGAATGTCAAAAATCATATGTTTACATTTATGATATGGACGTGAAACTATCAGTACCTAATTTTATGGATTATTTTGTCAAATTATTTTAAACTAATAAATTTTTTTCTTGAAAATAAAAATGTATTTATATCACATAAAACAGACTTTTAAGTCAAGAAAAATAAAGAAAAATTTCATTATATAATGATAAAGAGATCAGTCCAGTAAGAGAGTATAACAATTCTTTATATATATGCACCTAATATTAAAGCACATAGATTCATAAAGCAAGTATTACTAGATCTAAAGAGAGACACTGCAATAAAATAATAGTAGGGAACTTCAGTACCCTCTCAGCATCAACCAGATTATCTAGACAGAAAATCAACCAACAAGCATTGAATTAAAACTGGACTTTAGACCAATTGGACCTAACAGATATTTACAGAACATTATATCCAACAACTGGGGTGTATGAATTTTGTTGTTGTTAAAACAGGATACATCAGATGCTAGGCCACAAAACAAGTTTCAACACAGCTTTAAAAATTGAAATCTTGTCAAGTATATTCTCAGACCACAATGGGATAAATCTATAAATCAATAACAAGAGGGACTTTGGAAACTATACAAATACATGGAAATTAAACAACACACTCCTGAATGACCATAGAGTAAATGAAGAAGTTAATAAGGAAATCAAAAAGGTCTTTGAAACAAACAAAAATAGAAATATTGGGATACAGCAAAAGCAATGCTTAGAGAAAAATTTGTAGCAATAAACACCGAACCAAAGGAGTTAAAAGATTATAAACTAACAATCTAGCAGTAAAACATACAACAAACTATAAGTCAAGAACAATAAAGAAAAATATCCCGCCGGGCTCGGTGGCTCAGCCTGTAATCCTGCGCCTTTGGGAGGCTGAGGTGAGTGGATTGCCTGAGCCCGCAGGTTCGAGACCCGCCTGGGCAAGCAAGACCTCATCTCTATAATAAATCAAAAAATTAGCCGGGCATGGTAGCGCGCGCCTGTAGTTCCAGCTACTTGGAAGGCTGAGGCGGAAGGATTGCCGGAGCCCAGCAGGTCGAGGCTGTGGTGGCCGGGAGTGGCCACTGCACTCCAGTCTGGGCGACAGAGTGAGACTCCAACTCAAAAAAAAAAAAAAGAAAAAAAAAGAAAAATATCCCCATGGAACTAGAAAAGTGAGAACTAAAACCCAAAGTAAACATATGAAAGGAAATAATAAATATATCAGAACAAAACTAAATAAAACTGGAACTAAAAAGAAAACAGAAAAAAATACATAAATTTAAAAACATATAAAATAAATATCAGAGTAAATCTAAATAAAACAGACTAAAAGAAATACAAAGGAGCAAGAAAATAAAAAAATTGTTTCTTCAAAAATATTGGAAAAATGGCAAACTGTTAGCTAGAAAGAGCAAGAAGAGAGAACATCAAAATGAACAGAATCAAAAATTAAAAGGGTGACTATAATTTGTATCACAGAAATAATGAAAAATCATCAGAGATTTTTATAAATAACAATATGCTGACAAACTGAGAAACCTGGAAGAGCTGGTTGAATTTCTGGGAATATATAACTAGCCAAGACAGAATCAGGAATACATAGAAAACCTGAACAGACCAATAATTAGCAGCAGGATTTAATTAGTAATAAAAAGTATCCCAACAAAGAAAAGCCCAGGACCAAATGGATTTACAGCTGAATTCTACCAAACATACAAAGAACTAATACTAATACTCCAGAAATGATTCCAAAAATTCAAAGAAGAGAGAATTATCTCTGACTCATTATATGAGGCCAGCATTATGCTGATATGAAAAGCAGACAATGACATAACTACAAAAAAATTTAGAAAACTACAGACTAATATTCCTCATGACCATAAATGCAAAAATTCTCACCAAAATGCTAGCACAGTCCAACAGATCGTCAAAAAGTAATACAGCACAATGAAGAGGTATCTATACCAGGAATGCAAGGATGGTTCAACACAGGAAAATCAATACATGTGATATATCAACATAATGATCATCTCCATCGACACAGAAAAAGCTTTTGATAAAATTCAATATCTCCTATGATACAAACTCTCCACTAAGCATAGAAAGGAACATACTTCAGAATAATAAAAGTTATTTTCCTTACATATATACATATTTATATGTATGACAAACCCACAGCTAATATAATACAAAATGAAGAAAAGTTGAAAGCCTTTCCTGTAAGAACTGAAGACAAGAAAGCCCACTTTCACCACTCCTATTCAACATAGTACTAGAAGTCCTAGCTAGAGCAACCTGCAATGGTATCCAATATGGAAGAAAGAAAGTCAAATTTTCCCTCTTTGCTGATGATATAATCTTTTATCTTGAAAAAACTAAAAATTCCACTAAAAGTTTTATATTTAGTATAGCATTCAGTACAGTTGCAGGACATAAAATCAAAGTACAAAATTAGTACTGTTTTTATACAACAATAATGTTCTAGCTAATAATGAAATCTAGAAGGCAGTCTCATTTGCAATACTACTAAAACAACTCTAGAGATAAATTTTTCACAAAGAATGTTAAAATTCTTTACAAGAAAAACTATACATCACTGATAAAAAATACATTGAAGATAATACAAACAAAAAAAATCCTATGCTCATGAATAAGAATAATTAATATTTTAAAAATGACCATACTGCCCAAAGCAATCTACAGATTCAATGCAATTTCTATCAAATCACCAATGTCATTCTTCACAGAAGTAGAAAAAACAATTCTAAAATTCACATGGAACAAAAAATGATTCTGAATAGACAAAGAAATCCCAGGGGTGGGAAGGTTGGAGGCATCACAGTTATCTGACTTGAAAATATAAGACTATAGTACCCCAAACAGTATGATACAGGTATGAGAAAAGACACATATACCAATGGAACAGAAGAGAAAACCCAAAATAAAGCCACATATTTACAGAAAACTGATCTTAGACAATGTTAACAAGAACTTACATTAGGGAGGGGGCACTTTCTTCACTTCACATTGCTGGTAAAATTGAACAGCCACAGGCAAAAGAATGAAACTGGACCCCTAGCTCTCACCATATAAAAAATCCACTCAAAATGGTTTAAAGACTTAAGCTTGAGACTTCAAATGGGTAAAATACTAGGAAAAAAAATAAGGAACACTCTCATGGGCATTAGTTTATGCAAAGAATTTATAATGAAGACCTTAAAAGCACAAACAACAACAATAGACAAATGGGAATTAAACTGAACAGCTTCTATATAGCAAAATAATCAACAGAATAAAGAGACAAACTGCGAAATGAGTGAAAATATTTGCAGATGATTCTGCTGACAGGAGACTAATATACTGGATGCACAAGTAACTCAAACAACTGAATAACAACAGCAACAATAACAAATAATTTTATAAAATGTGGACAAAGAACATGAATAAACGTTTCTCAGAAGAAAACATACAAATAACAAACAGGTATATGAAAAAGTGTTCAACATCACTATCATTAGAGAAATGCAGATCGGTATCATAATGAGATATAATCTTACCCCAGGCCGTATGACTATTATTAAAAGGAGGATGATGACGACGACGACAACAACAACAACAGCAACAACAACAGATGTTGGCAAGATTGCACAGAAAAAGGAACTCTTATAAACTGTAGTGGAAATTTAAACTAGTACAGCCACTAAGGAAAACAGTATAAATATTTCTCAACACACTAAAAGTTGCATTACCATTCAATCCAGAAATCCCACTACTTGGTGTCTGCCCCGAAGAAAAGAATTCAATATATCAAGGGAATACCTGCACTAGCGTGCTTATTGCAACATTATTCCCAATAACAAAGAAATGGAATCAACTTGTGCCCATCAACAGAAGGATAGATTAAGAAAATGAGGTGTGTGTGTGTGTATATATATATATATATATAGAATTCTATACAGTAGAATACCACTCGGGCATAAGGAATAAAATTATGTCAATTGCAGCAAAATAAATGGAACTGGAGTCTTATCTTAACTGAAATAGACTAGATACAAAAAGAAAAATATTGCATGTACTCACTTGTAGGTGGGAGCGAAACATTTCGATCACATGGATGTAGAGAGTGAAAAGACAAATAACCGAGATGAAGAAGATCGTGTTGAGGGGAGAAGGGAGAATACAAACAAGTAGATTAAAGGGTATAAACATACAGTTAGAATGAATAAAACCAATGTTTTTATAGAAAAGTGGAATGACTATAATTTAAAAATGTATGGGATAGTCATGTGATGGATTATCTAAAGACTCTGGCTGATAGCTATACATTAGATACATGTAACAAAATTTCACATGTAAATTTTTATAAATAGAAAAACAAATAAAATATGTATTTACTTTGAAATCAACATCCAAGCTCCTCGGGACTTTTTTGAGATGTAGATGTAAGAGTTATGCTCTTAGGAAAGTCATGTAAATTATCTGAAAAAATTCAATAAAAAATAAAAATAGTCAAGTTGTGTTTTAAGAGAACGTAAAAACTCTTTTAATGCAAAAGTAGTATAGCTGTAAAAAATGTATGCTAAAATTCTGATTTCAGTGAGTCAATTTGCCCAACCAACAAATCAGTCCACTGTCACTTGGAAATAGAAAACAAATATAGTGGCAAATATCCCAGGACAATTATAGAGTGTAAATGAGTGTTGTATCTAAAAATAATGCTATTAGAGAATGTTTGTACTAATTACTGAGATGTTGTTGCATTTGTTAAAAATTAAAACAAATGGAAACAAATTACTGTCATAAGTAAGATTAAAACAGCTTTAACAACAGTTCAATTTATACAAAAACATCCCAAGTGAGAAAAAAGAAATTGTTTTAAAAAACCAGATGTAATATTTAAGAGTAACATTGGTTTTATAAATTGCAAGCAAGAATCCTTAATACCCTAGAACATTAAGCTATAGAGTAACCACATAGGCCAGCAATCACTTATGTTAAATCTTCTCATTTATTATAAGATAAAAAAAGAAAAAAATGAGGAGGGGAAATGACTTGTTAATTGTACAACAGAAAGCTCAGAGTATGACCCAGACTAGAATTCAGTTTGGAGTCCAGGTCTAATTTCAGTAAATTGTCATGTTTCTCTTCCCTCAGATCCTAGTTGGTGACTGATTTCATTCGTAAATGATTAGTGTTATTTTCTCTGTGCCTATTGTGACAACTTTTTTCTTCCACAGTAGTCTATGTGATTAATTTGTGTAATATATTCTATTGTAGAATAATCTCACAGCTTCAGGAGAAATAAGCAAGGGATTTTTAGGAAAAACAAACCATTTTAAGCATTTATTTTTCCCAGTACTCTTTTTTCTAATTCAAGTTTGACTTATGTGCGATAATAATGATATTTAAATGTATAGTTTGATAAGTTTTGACAAGTTTACTATGGCCATCCGCTGAGACAGGTGAATCTCACACCCCCTCACCCAAAATTTGGTGTGGATGTGAAGACTGATGATGACACATGGACATCAAGAGGATATGAAAAGTTTTAATATTTACCTATTTTAGTTGGAGAGAGCAAGGCAGATCACTCAAGCAGATCTGAAATGGCTTGGAAGAAGAAGGACAGAATGTAGACCTGGGTTTTTATTGTGGTTAGAGCTGCTGTCAGAGGATGAGTTTCTATATGGTAGCAGAGGCTTGCATTGATTAGAATCTCTGGCCTGCATTGCAGAAGGGATCATCCACACTTCCATGTCAGTTTTCCTAGACATGGAGTACAAGAGGATGTAGCTTCTGAGGGGTGACACTTAAAAGGTGGCAGCCATCAAATATAAAAAATGGAGTCAGATTTCTCACTACACTTACTTACCATGCAGTCTCTATTCCTCTCAACATGCCAAATATTTTGTCACTCAGAAATTCCTCTCATCATACCTTCCAGTCAATCTCCACCTCTCGTCCATACAAAAGCCAACTTTTCTTATTTCTATCACCAAAGATTAGCTTTATTTTATTACCAGAGATTAGTTTTGCCTATTCAATAATCTTATTTAAATAAAATCATGAAAAGTTATATTATGTCTGATTTATTTTGCCCACCATACTGCTGTTTGAAAAAATAAGCTTTATTTATTTATTTTTTGAGTTGGAGTCTTACTCCGAAACCCAGGCTGGAGCGCAGTGGCATGCTCACAGTCACCCCAGTGTCAACCTGCTGGGCTCCGGTGATCCTTCTGCCTCAGTCTTCCAAGTAGCTGGAACCACAGGCATGCGCTACTGTGCCTGGCTAATTTTTGATTTATTGTAGAGATGAGGTTTTGCCAAGTTGCCTGGGCTGGTCTTGAACCCATGGGCTCAGGCAATCCACTTGCCTCAGCCTCCCAAAGTGCTGGGATTACAGGCTGAGCCAGTGAACCTGGCCAGCTTTATTCCTTAGAACAATGTTGTGGAGATTTCTCTCATAGAACTAAAAATAGAACTACCATTCAATTCAGCAATCCCAGTACTGGGTATCTACCTAATGGCAAAGAAATCATTATACCAAAAAGATATCTGTTCTTGCATGTTTATCACAGCACTGTTCACAAGAGCAAAGACATGGAATCTACCTAAGTGTTCATCAACAGATGACTGGATACAGAACATGTGCTATATATACACAGTGAAATACGACTAAGGCATAAAAAGGAATAAATCATGTCATTTCCAACAACGTGGATGGAGCTGAAGGCCACTGTTTTAAGTGAAACAACTCTGACACAGGAAGACAAATACCACATAGACGTTAAACAGTGTGTACATACAGATTTAGAATGTGGAATTAGAAATAATTGAGACCCAGATGGTTGAGGATGTGAAAAGGGTAGGGATGATGAGAAATTACTTATGGGTACAATGTACTTTATTCAGGTGGACCCTGACTGACTTTACCATGACACAATCTGTGTATGTAACAAAATGATGCTTGTATCCCACGAATTCATACAACCAAGAAAAATAGAACAGTTTTATTCATAGCCCCCATTTAACTTTCAAAACTATCCTGGTTTGGATGAAAAATGATACATTCTCCGCAGTTAAAGGGAAGTAAAATGAAGGCAGAGAGACCAGGCATAGGTCTGTAGCAGAAACTTAATCCTGAACTAAGATAGTATCCGTGGAGATGGAGAAAAGGAGGCAGATTTCAAGGCTATTAACAAGGTAGTTCTGACAGGGCTTAGGGACGGATAGGTTCTGTGGGGACAGATGGGAGAAGGAAGAGGAACACAAAGAACCCAGGATGAGAAACATCTTCTCTGGAAACAAGATCCATTCATTTAGCACCTCACTCACAAAAGCTTGTTCCTCTATTTTCATCCACTCCCACCTCTTCCTCTCCTCAATGAAAGGCAAATTGATTAACTACTTCTTTTCTTTTAAATAGATTATAATCTCCTTGAGTGCTGGGGCATTGCCTTACTCTTTAATGCCTTCCACAGTTTCATGATTCGAATTCACTTCTGCCTCATTCTCCACCCAGAAGTGGCTTGGTCTTTCTGCTGCAAGTTTTCCCTGTGGTCTTACAGGTCAAACTGCTTTTATATCTCCATTGCTAACACTGTACTGGGATCAAGTGGTTGCAGTTCACAGTTTGCAGCCCAGAAACCTTGCTGCCGGGAAACATTCTAGGTGTCTTTTGCGTATCTCCCTCCCATTTTGAGTCCTTGCTCCACACATGAAAGACAGTGAGTTCCCTACCACAGAGAGATCTGCCCTTGGGTGCATGAGGCTGGCAGGAAATCTTTCCTGATCTGGAGTAGTGGGTTGGTCACCAGATGCTGGTAGCAGGCACTAGTTGGGTACAAACTTACCTGGCCTGGGAGCTGGCCAGCCTCCAGACTTTGCTGGCAAGAGACGTGTGCTCAGTTCAGAACATGGGTGCGTTCCCCTTCTGTATAGGCTCTAGTTTCCTGCCTCTGTGTTGTGATGAGAACGCCTCTCACATGGGACCAACAATCCACATGTGGCTTGGAAAGAGAAAGCCAATCCAGAGAGTGTCAAGAGCAGTCACCCTCTCTTGTATACAAGGCAGGGCTACAGTTCCTATGCAGCCTGCTGCATGACGGAGGATGGGGTGCCCCGATTCCAGCATTTGCCTTCTCGGCACTCTGCTCTCGGATCTCTCTATGTTTAAAGAGTCCTCTGCAGGGTTCAGGGCACTTCACCCATCCAGAATTGTTCAGGGTTCCTGCATTTATCAGCAGCTAGATCCCTATTCTTTCTTCGGCTCAGTGAGAAAGAGAGAGACACTGACTTGCTGCTCCACCATGTTCCTCTTTGATCCCCAAATGATGCTATCATTGTAATTTTTTTTACTTTGTTTTGCACAAGAGAGTTGTAATTCTCAAAGTGTGGTCCAGAAATTGCAAAAAGTAGAAACTATACTCATAACAATACAAAAACACTGCTTTTTAAACTCCCATTTTCTTGCACGCGCTCAGTGGAGTTTTCCGGAAGCTATTTGCTATGTAATAACATGGCAAAGATTGAATATAAAAATGAGTGGGAAGCTTTAGCTGTCCTCTATTAACCCAGAAATTAAGTGGATTTCCAAAAATATAATGAACTACTACTCTAATCAATATTTTTTAACAGCAGAGTTAATTTTTACAGCAAAGTGTTATTTATGCTCATCTTTCCTGGATTTAATATTCTTGCTTAAATATATTTACAGGAGGAGGATCCAAGAAGGCCACCTGGGAGCAGCAGATTGTTGCTGCTCTCACCTAGCAAGACAGAGAGTAGCTGTTACATGGAGTTACCCAGAGCACTTTTGTATGTGTTAATCGTTGGGAAATTGGCGGAGGTCTCTCTGAGTGCATAGATTCCAGAAAGCCATGGCAAGTGCAGAATTCTAAGCACCTCATCCTCCCCTCAACCCCTCGCCCGCCCCAGAGGCACACAGAAAAGGAAGATCTGTTCTAAGGAGAGGGGTGAGTGATTATAAGACACTCTGAATCAGTTCACCCCCACCCAGCAGTGTGCATAAGGTCACCTGCATGTGGTAGAAAACCTTGGCAGGACACAGCGGTGGGTGCCAGAGCCCAGATAAAACAGGGAGTGAATCCCACATGGGAAAGACCCATCCGTGGGGAGAATCTGACTGACACACCAGCCACAGGCACTTGGAGAAGCAACTGACCTATGATTTTCTCTTGCAGGGCAGGGCCGAGAGTGAGGATCTAGCCACCCATTAAAGGAGGCATTCTGAACACGTTTGGAAGGACAAAACTCCCTTCAGCCGGTGGGAGGCTCCTTGAACATACAGAGAACAAAAGGCAGGTATGGAAATCCAGGTGTCCCATTTCCCCCCGCTGCAAGCTATGCTACGTAGGAGCTGAGATCTTGCTGGGAGAGGGAGAGTTGAGTGAGCAATTTTGGTTGATCCTCCTCCCTGCCACCAGCCATCTGTCACCCACAGCAGGGGGAAGAGAATGCAGCCCGTCCAGTTTAGCAGGAAAGAAAGAAGCGGCAGTAACAAGACCCTGCCACAGGGTGGAGCTCCACCATCTCTCACTGAGTAATTGAGTAGCGAATTCGCAGACAAATGGGGAAAGACTGAAAAATAAGCGTCTCAGAATTTTTTTTTTTTTACAGTTTTAAATTTTTTATTTTAAAATTGTGGGGTACAATTCAGGGTTAGGTAGACAAATATTCATTGTGCAGGTATCCTTGTTGATGAGGTGTGCCCCTCTTTCCCCAGGCAGATTCCCACTACTGCCAATCCCACCTCTCTGACCCCCCCTTGCCCCTGCAGTTTCCAGCTACTGTCAATCCTTTTCTTACAGTATTACGAGAGAATTTTAAAGAGACAGTGCACAATAAAGCAGCCACTAGAGCACAAACAATGGAAACGTCCTAGAAAGACCTGTCCCAGTGGTCAAGTACAGAAATCAGAGAATGAATGACACAGATGGACAGGAACCAAGAGAAACATGAAGCAAAACTCAAAGAAGTTGTACAGGAAGTAAAAGCAGAGCTGGCCAAGGACACAAAAGCCTACTATGAAATAGTAAAAATAAAGAGCTCAATTCTAGAAATCAATAGCAAAGTAGCAAGTAACCAAACAGAGGAAAGAATCTCAGACCCTGAAGATCAAAATATGGAATTAACACATACAGTTAAAAAACAAGGAGGAAGAAAGTCTCTGAGAGCTATCTGACTTGTTTAAAAAACAAAACAAAACAAAACCTATGCCAGATTACTGTCCCCAAAGCAGAAAGAGAAAATGAAAACACCATGGAACAAATACTCCATGTGGTCATTCAAGAAGGCTTCCCCATCTTACTAGAGATGAACAACCAAGTGCAAGAGAATCAGAGAACCACTGCAAGATATTACAGACGAAGACCATCACCAAGACACATAGATATTTCTATGCATACCTATTTCCAAAAGGTAAGCATGAAAGAAAAAAATCCTAAAGGCAGCAAGAGATAACGTCAAGACTACTTACTGAAGAAAATCTACCAGAATTGCTACAGACATTTCTGCAGAAATATTACAAACCAGAAAAGATTGGAGTTCAATTTTTAATGTTCTTAAAGATAAGCAATTCCAATCAAGAATTTCTTACCCAGACAAACTAAGCTTCATCAGTGAAGGAGAATTAAAATTCTTCCCAGACAACTAATCCCTAAGAGAATATGCCTCCTCTAGATCAGCCTTTCAGGAGACACTTAGGAAGGTGTTGAGCACAGAAAAAAAAAATGGCCAATCACAGCACAAAAGTACAAGCAAACACAGATTTAACAGACAATACACAGCATCCACAAAAATGAAAATGCACAAATATTTAAATGCAAAAGTTAAAAGGAAACAAAGCAACTCCATTGGAGTGCTATGACAGGGACAAGCTTTCACATATCAATTATCAACTTGAATGTGAATGGACTAAATGTGCCACTGAAGAGACATAGATGGCAAACTGGATTAACAAACAAAACAAAACAACAACAAAAAAATTCAACAATCTGCTGCCTCCAGGAAACCAATCTCATTGCAAAAGATACACACAGACTTAAGACTGGAGACTAGAAAATGACCTTTCATGTGAATTGAAAACAGAAGAAAGCAGGTGTAGCTATTTTAATATCTGACAAAGCAGTCTTCAAGCCATCAAAAATTGAAAAGGACAAGGAAGCACATAATGCTAAAAGTCTCAGTCCACCAGCATATCTACCCTAAACATATATGCACCAAACACAGGAGCACCAGGTTTTATAAGACAACTACTAAGAAAACTAAAAGAGGACATTGACTCTCACACAGTTATAGTAGGAAGCCTAACTACATGACTAACAGAAAGATCATGAAGGCAAAAAACAATCAAGGAGATCTGGAACCTCAACTCAGTGTTTAATCAAGTGTACTTAATAGACATCCCCAGAACACTTCACCCAACTACTACAGAGTACAGAGTACACTTTCTACTCATTAGCACATAGAACATACTTCAAGATCAATCGCATTCTTGGGTATAAATCAAGCATGACCAAATTTCAAAAGATTAAAATAATTCCATGCATCGCCTCAGATCACAGTGGAATAAAAAATAAATATCATCACCAATAGGATACCTCCAAAACACATCAAAAAACGTAGACTCAAAACAACATGCTATTAGACAACTTCTGGGTCAACACAGAAATCAAGACAGTAATAAAAAGATTCCTAGAAGCAAACAAAAACAAAGACAGATCTTATCAGAAATTCTGGGATGCCGTGAAAACAGTGCTAAGAGGAAAACTCATAGTATTGCACACATAAATCAAGAAAACAGAAAGATCACCTGTAGACAGCCTAACATCACACCTAACAGAGTAAAGGCTAGATCACCTCAGCAGAAGAATCCAGTTCACTAACATAAAACAGAACTACAGGACATAGAAGATAAAAATATCATCGAAAGGATCAACAAAAACAATATATATATATATATATACACACACACAACAAAAACAATACACGCACACACACACACACAGGAATACTATTTAGCTGTCAAAACGAATGAAATGATGTCTTTTGCAACAACTTGAATGGAATTGGAGAACATCATCCTAAATGAACTAACACAGAAGCAGAAAACCAAATATGGCATGCTCTTGCTTATAAGTGAGAGTTAAACTAGGAATATGCAAAGACCTAGAGAGTGGTATAATGGACACTGGAGACTTAGAAGAAGGAGGGGAAGAGGAAGTGGAGGGACAAAAAAATCACCTATGGGTACAATATGCACAGGTGAGACTGGTGGGTACGCATACAGCCCAGACTTTTTTGCCATTATACAATGCAATCATGTAACCAAAAACTATGTGTGTTTGTACCCCCTAAAGCTATTGAAATAAAAGAAATTTTTAAAAAGTAATGCAAAAGGCAAAGCCACAGCTGATCCTGAAAAAATTCAAAAGATATAAAGAGATTTCTACAAAAACCCATATGTAAACAAACTAGAAAACCTAAAGAAAATGGAGCACTTCTTGACATCACACAACCTCTCAAGGTAGAAACAAGAAGAAATTCAATCTCTAAACAGACCAATAACAATTCAGAAAATTAACTTAGTCATAAGAAGTCTAACTTTCCAAAAAAAAAAAAAAAGTCTCAGAACTAATGGTTTCCCAGTTGAATTCTATAAGACATACAAGAAGAAGTTGATACCAATCTTACTGAAAGTATTCCAGGAAATTCAGAAATATGGAATGCTCCCCAGCTATTTTATGAAGTCAACATCATATCAATACCCAAATCTGGCAAAGATCTAATAAGGAAAGATCAAATCTCCTTGATGAATATTGATGCAAAAGTTCTAAACAACTAGCAAATTGGATCCAACAACAAATCTCAAGGATCATCCAGCATGACCAGGTGGACTTCCTTCCAGGGATGCAGGACTGGTTCAACATTTGCAAGATCCTAAATGTAATTCAGCACATCAAGATAAGTAAAACTGAGAACCACATGATTATATCATTAGCTGCAGCAAAAGTATTTAACAAAATCCAGCATCCCTTCTTGAAAAAAACTCGTGAGCACTTAGGCATGGAAGAAACATTCCTCAAAACAGTAAAAAACATCTATGATAAAACCACAGCCAACATTTTGATCAATGAGCAGAAATTGAAAGGATTCCCCCGAGAATGGAAACTAAACAAGAATGCCCACTCTCATTACTTTTGCTCAGCATAGTGTTGGAAGTCCTAGCCAGAGCATTCAGACAAGAGAAGGATATCAAGGATATCCAAATAGGAAAAGAGGAAGTCAACCTATCCCTTTTGCAGATGATATGATTTTATCATCTGTGTGTCAAAAGCCTGTTCGCACTGAGAGCTGACTTCAGTAAGTCTTGGAGTCCAAAATCAATGTGCAAAAGACAGTTTCAACTGTACACACCAGCAGCAAGCAGACAGAGTGCCAAATAAAACGTACAATACTGTTCACAATAGCCACAAAAAATGAAATACCTTGGCATCCACCTAACTAGAGAAGTGAAAGACCTTTACAATGAGAAGTACCAAACACTGTTTAAGGAAATCAAGGCTGACACAAACAAATGGAAAACCATTCCTTGATCATGGATTGGAAGAATCATTATTGTCAAGATCTCCATCCTAACTAAGGCAATCTACAGATTCAATGCATTGCCCATCAAATTGCCAATATTATTTTTCTAAAACCTGGAAATGAAAATATAAAAATTCAAATGGGAATAGAAAAGAGCATGAGTAACCAAAACAATCCTCAGCAAAAGGAACAAAGTGGAATGTATCATACTTCCAGACTTTAAGCTTTACTACAAGGCTATAGCAACCAAAACAGCCTGGCACTGGTACAAGACTAGGCACATAGAACAGGACAGAAAGTACGGAAGCAAAATCTCGATCTCTCAACCAATTTATCTTCAGCAAAGCCACCAATAGCAACCAATGGGAAAGGAGATCATATTTAGCAAATGGTGCTTGGAAAACTGGCTGAAGAATGAAATGGAAGGTTGCATGCAGAAGAATGAAACTGGACCCCTACCTATCACCACATACGAAAATCGACACTAAATGGATCAAAAACCTAAATGTAAAACCTCAAACTATAACAATCCTAGAAGAAAACACAGGAAACACTTTTATGCACATCAGAGTAGGCAATCAATTCTTGATCAATCGCCAAAAACAAATACCATAAAAGCTAAGTAGATAAGTATCAAACTGAAAAGCTTTTGCACAACAAAATAAATCATTAAGAAAGTGAGGAGACAACAAACAGAATGGGAAAAAATATTTGCCAAGTAGGCATTTCACAAAGACCTAAGATCGAGGACCTAAAAAGGAACTCAAACTAGTTGAAAGAGCAAAAAACAACCTTTATTAAAAAAGTGGGCAAAGGATAGAAACACTTTTCAAAAGAAGATATACAAGCTGCCAACAGATACATGAAAAGATGCTCAGCCTCACTAATCATCAGAGAAATGCAAATCAAAACCATAAAGAGATACCACCTAACTCCAGTAAGGATGGTCATCATTGATAAATAAAAAAATAACAAATGCTGGTGAGGGTGTGGAGAAAGGGGAACACTTATACACAGTTGGTAAGAGTGCAGGCTAGTTCAACCGCTATGGAAAGCAGTGTGGCGATTCCTAAAATAACTGAAAACTAACCTTCCATATGATCCAACAATATCTCTCCTGGGAATATACTTGAAGGAACGTAAATCGTTCTAACAAAAAGACACCTGCACAGTCATGTTTAGAGCTGCAGTATTCACAATAGCAAAAACATGGAACCAACCCTACTGCTCATCAACAGTGGACTGGTTAAAAAAAAGGAATACATACACACAATGGAGTATTATGCAGCCATAAAGAAGAACAAAATCATGGATTTCACAGCAAATTGGATGGAGTTGGAGACCATCATACTTAGTGAACTATCACAGAAACATAGAATTGAATCTCGCATGTTCTCACTCATAAGTGGAACTTGAACATTAATCATATTAGCACAAGGGAGGGATCAGCAGTTGCTGGACACTTCTAGGGAAGGGAGGGAGGTGGGGCACATAACAAAACAAAGGGTACCTGGTCCCATACCAGGGGAAGTGAGTTTATGCATACAGCTTACTTGTGCAGTTAATCCTGTCTTGTACCCCACATCTCTATAATAAAATAAAATAAATGTTTATATATTTATAAAATGTCTCAGTTGAAATTTCTAATATGATAAATATAGATAGGTATAAGCCACATATATAAAAATTTTTTAAGTCCTCAATAATTTTTAAGAGCTTAAAGGAGTCTTGAGAGCAGAAAACTTTGGAACTGCAGTATAATAGCATATACTCTTATGGGCATGAAGTGGATATATCACTCATAAATATGAGACCAGGTATAACTCATAGCCCACCCCAAACCCGTAATGTTGATTTGTTTGTTTGCCAAGAAAGGTGTGGCATTGAAACAGTTGAACAGAAATTGAGAACTTATCTTAGTCATCCATGTGACTGAGTTTGAATCATTCTATAATAATTAATGTAGACTATAAAAATGACCCTTGTTCTCATTATTGTTTCTTGAATGTACCTGTGGACAAGTCTCAGATATTTGGAAACTAGAACAGCATACAAGCCGCCACAATGCAATACAAGTGATAATCATTTTGTTAGCTAATATGTTAGGATTTTGTGCAGACCAAACTCTAAGAGACATGCCACCAATTTCCTGTTGAAATCATGGTGACAAACATTTAGAGTAACTACATACTGGTTGGCTTCCATTTTAGTGTATACAAAAATAATATACCATATATGATGCCAATTTCCTTATGTTTCTCTAGGTTTGATTACTCTTTACCAGAGATTTATATATAAATACCTGAAACAATATATGAAAACTTTAGCAGTTTTTGAAAATAATCATTATTATCACCTGCTTTGTTTGGAAGCATAACACAAAAGCAAATATAGCTGTCCAAACTAAACCATGCCTGACAGAACCTAAAGAATTTATACATTATCAAGGATGACTACCTGAGACAAAAATGGCCCAGAAATTAGACTCCAATGTCCCAGCAACATTAGGTAGTGTGTTAAAGGGTGAGTTCATTTTGTACTTTTTGAATGTTGAACTCTAAGTGGATCTAGAAAATTTACTTTTCATGTTTGCTATTCAACCCTTACCAGTTAAGATTAGAAAGATTAGAAACAAATAACATGACACAGATTTTTTTTTTTTGAGTTGGAGTCTTACTCTGTCACCCAGACTGGAGTGTAGTGGCTGCTTCCGGCCACTGCAGCCTCAACCTGCTGGGCTCCGGTGATCCTTTCGGCTCAGCCTTCCAAGTAGCTGGAACTATAGGCGAACGCTACCACACCCGGCTAATTTTTTTATTTATTGTAGAGATGAGGTCTCGCCAAGTTGCCTAGGCGTGTCTCGAACCCTCGGGCTCAGGCAATCCACTCACCTCGGCCTCCCAAAGCACTGGGATTACAGGCTGAGCCACTGAACCCGGCCTATGACACAGGTTTTAAAAAAGGACTCGTTTCCTTCACAGCTTGGTGTTGGCTTAGGTTTTCATATTGTATTTACACAATTTTATAAGACTTGAACTGACCCAGGTTCAGAAAGACCTCAAGTTTGGTTTTGTTTGTTTGTTTCCCTCTAAGATTAAGATGACTTCATTTTCTTGTTTTTAGTACCACACCCATCAGGTAAGTCACTGGAGGCAAACATTCCAATGTCTGCTGATGATGCCATCAGGGGGGCAAAGTGTCCGAGCCGTGAGCCAAGCTTTCAGCAGGACTTTCTCCATGAACCGAAGATTTCTCTGGAAACTCTCCTGCTCACCTCCCCTGTGTGCTTGCACACTCTGAGTACTTTGTGGTAATTCTAGTGTATGAAATGCCTTCCATTACTTTCTACTAAATTAATTAAGAATTTTTTGTAACTGCCAGTTTTGAGATGTCCCCAGGAAACTTGAAATGTGTTTGTAAAGATTCTGAAAAAAAATTTAAAAATCATCTAAGAACTATGCATAGGATAGTAAATAGGTTAAAGTGATGCTGTGTCTTCAGTTTTCTTATTACAACAATATGCAGTTTTTTAGGAGTGGAGTTAACATGGATTAGGCAACACACATAAGTGCAGATCTTGTTAAGTAGCCATTGGGATAATGTAACAGCTCGGGATGTTTTTCTTCAGAAGACGTATATAGTATTCTGAACAAAAGTGCATTTTAAGACTAGATCTAAACTGAAAAAAGTTCCTACGATACCCCTCTATCCTAACCAATCCATGTGTCGTCTTTTAAAGTAGCAACAGCACTTTTACTGCATATCGGGCAATTGGAAGAAGCATTTACTCACTTTGTTTCTTTTACCGACTGATCTTAGACTCCCCCCTAAAGTGGCATCAGTTACCATAGCAGTCTTTCTGCTGCAAGCATTACGGAGGATCCCACACGAAGGAGGGAAATCCATGAGTGGGGAAGTAGGCAGGACAAAATTGCGTCTCTCAGGGTACCATGACTACAACTACCATCACGGTATCAGGCCTGCAGCAGGTTTTTGAATGGATGAAAGAACATAGAAAGGGAACAAAGCCACATGAGATTAATATAATTAATTAATATTCTGTATATAATTTATTTTTCTTTTTTGAGACAGGGTTCTCACTCTGTTACGCAGGTTAGAGTACAGCAGTGCAATCATGGCTCACCACTGCCTCAACCCTCCCAGACTCAAGTTATCCTCCTTCCTCAGCCTCCTGTGTAGCTGGGACTAGAGGTATGTATCACCATGCCTGGCTAATTTTTCTAATTTTTTTTTATAGAGATTAGGTCTCGCTTTGTTGCCCAGGCTGGTCTTGAACTCCTGGGTTCAAGCAATCCTCTTGCCTTAGTCTCCAAAAGTGCTGGGGTTATAGATACGAGCCACCACGCCTGGTTTATATAATTTATTTTAAGTGTTTATAACAATGTGTGTCAGCATGTGTACAAATTGAATCTTAAATCTTGTTTCAGAAGAGCAATATTTTATCCCCAAAACGTATATATTTTGACTGTTTGTTTCCATCTCTAATAACTTAGTCTTATTCTCGTACTTGGTAAATGTTCCCACAAATAATGAGAAATTTATGAGAAGAGTACTTGCAAAGGGTTCTGAGGTGTAATGTACAGATCTACATGGTTAGTGATTAATTCTTTAATTATGGGCAATTTAGACATTTATTAGGGACCACATCTATTTCTTTCACACTGTTTTGAATATGGATTCTTCAGTGATCAAGTTCAAAGGCCACATTCTTCCTTTCTATAATATAGTTTAAAAGAAAGTGTACAGGAAAAGGTAAAATGAAGTCATTAATCTCAAGATAGATACAGCAACCATGGATTTAAGGTTTCCCAGGAATTATTCAGGTCAATTAATTTCATAATGTACAAAAGAAACGAAGATCAGTCAGAGGTCTCTCTAATACTTTTTCAATCAATTACACTCCCAGAAGTAGTTTGAAAACCATGACCTCAGTATTTTGAAGCTTTTACCATAAAGGAGTGATCTCTACCTCTCTAGCTCTTGAATCTGTACGTGCTTCGGACTTGCTTTGACCAACCGAATGCAACCTAAGTGATGTAGCTTCTGCTTTTGACCTCTTGAACACTGCCCTGAATTTGCCACGTTGAAAAATAAGCTGAGGATAAAATTTCACATGGGAAGAAAGGTACAGCCAGAAGTCCATTCCCATACTGACTGACCTACCTTATTAAATGTGGCACATACATGAGCTCAGATGAGCACAAGAATCACACAATTCTTCCACAGAGTTGTGAGATGTAAGAAACAATTGTTGTTTTAGGTTTGGGGTTATAATATTACACAACTAAAAGATATTGATCCTAAAAACAGGATATAATAGGGAATGGATGCACTCTGATGGTTCTTTTGATCGAATAATTTACATTATTTGAAAAAATGTTTTAAAATATTTATTGCCAAGGAATATTGAAGCCTTTTATACTTGGAAACATTATGGAAATCCAGACAATTTGCTATGTTACTTCTCTTATTTCTTTTTCTTTGAACACTAATCTATAAGACCAGCTTTCTTCTTATATGTATTTTACTTCATGTGTATTTGCGAGTTTTCTTCTGGCTTTTGTGTAATTTAAAAAACACATTTCCTTGCCTTTTCTGTGCTAGCTTGTCATTTCTGCCCATATTTGCCTTCAACATTTTCCGTGTTTTCTTTGGAGCAAGGACAGTTTCTGATGTGTGTTAGACCCCATATTCTCTCCCTCCTTCACTGGTTTAATGTTTAGAAGCAAATGATCCATTAAGGTAATAATCCTTGTTCTTCCTTTTTTGCCCTGAGGCTCATTAGCTTATATTTCTTTCCACTGAATCTAGTCATTGCCTTCAAGTCAAGTTACTGTAAAGGTTTTTCAAAAATATTTTTTTCCCTTTTTATGCTCACCATTCTAACTTCATTTTCATTGACCCTCTGCTTGAGTCTGGTTGCCAGATATAATTATATTTCTGCTTCAAGATAGCAGAGTGGTTAAAATTTCTGGCTCTGACTCACAGCCATCCTCAACTATTTATTAGCTATGGGATCTTGGTTAAAAAATTAATCTTCTCAACTGTATAACAGAATATTAACAGTAATAGTAGCACCAAAAATAGCATTTATTACACATTAGCCATGCATTCGGTACTTTTGTGCATAAATCCATCCAATATTTCAGTAATGCTATAAATTGAGTACTACTATCGTTATTATTTTACAGATTATGGAACTGAGTATCAGAGGTATGAATTTACCTGTAAGTTCTTGGAGTACTGTGGAAACTTGTTTTCAATGTCCCATGTACATGGAGAACACAAATTATGTTTACTTAAACCAGTAAAGAACAATGAGAATGAACTATGAAATTATGCCGTATTATTTAATGACTAGATAAATAGCTTCCCTTGGAACCGAGCAACTAGTGTAATAGAGTGTCTAAAAGCATACATAGGTCTTCCGGCATGTTCTTCTGGTCCTTAATCTGGTAGGCAGGGGTTGCATGAAGCTACCTCTATAGCAAGGATGCATTTGCTTTTGAGGTATTAAAAAGTAGGAAGAAACCCTGAACACACCAGTTGCCTATTTCTTACTAGATATCTGTGAACTCTTAACCTTGCTAATCATTATTCTCAAGAAGGCATAGTCTGTAGTCAGGTGATCGCTCATTTTAGGCCATGACATAGGTCCAGACCATTAATAGGTCCTCAGTACGTACTTGTTGAACAAAAGGATAAATCAGCTCCAGACCAAGAGTCAGGCAACTTGGATTTGCTCCTCCATTTGTTTTTCTACTAAAGATATGCCTTTTTAAATGTTGTTGAGTCTACTTTAAAAAAACAGGAAGAATAATCCCTGTCTTATCTCAATAATAGGCTAAGTATAAAGATTAAATGGAATAATAGATGCGAATGTGTTTGTGAAATTTTTAAATGTCTATTATTAATTGAAATGAACTTTCAGTTACAGTTGTCTTTTTAACTTGCCTTATTACCATGAGAAGTGCCATTGATCTTTTTGTCTGTACTGCTTCCCAGTATTTTCTGCCTTTGTAGACTATCTGTAACGTATAATCTTGATTCTATATGATTCTATACTTCTGCTAGATGTCTTGCAAAAGAACACTGTAAGTCCTACTAAATAATGTCTTACAGTCAAAAAATCAATAATAAAATAATGTCTTGATCTCTTGTCAGCTTTTAAACATTAAGGCTGTTGAAATTAACGCACAGGTTAGTGCCACTAAAAGTCCAACAAATTCTATGGCCTCAAGTACCTTGTAGCTTTCTTCATAATTTTTACTAACACCTGGCAATTTCTATTCTTACATCCTCTTTGTCTCTAGATCTTGCTTCTGTACTTTTTTGTTGTTCATTTTTGTTTTTGTTTTCCTGTCATCAACCTGAATGCAAGAATAAAAATTTCCTTGAATTTTCCAAAATATCCTTTTCACACAAAAGTATTACTGAGCAATATAGAATTTATTTTATATTTTGTAGAGGAATAAGGATGGGGGATCAGTTTAAATATAACTTGAAAATCCCTACTTTTCTGATTTTTTTTTGCATTTACATAACTGCCTCCTCTCACTTTCCCTTTATTCTCTGGAATTTCATATTCTTTTCTTATGCAGAACAGTGTTAACTCTTTTTAAAAAAGCAACCAGTGGTAGCCAACATCTGAGCCCTTTGGGTTGAGTTGAGGGTCTGAAAGTCCTAAATTTCACACCAAGTACATGTCAACCCATTCTTATGATCAAAGATGATGCTTTCTTGCTGGGAGAAATTCTTGTGATTAAATTATTTTTCATCTCATTACTGGTACAGTTCATTTGGAGTACAGTGAACGGTCTCTGCTTTTCCACAGATAACGAAGAACAGATTAAATATGAAGAGCCACATATCAGAAAAAAAAATGTACTTATTATGATGCCTAAGATTTATAACACTATTTGCCAAGCATCATTCTAAGGGTCATGCATTAAAGAACTCGTTTAGTGTTTTTAATAACCTAGGGTAAAAAATATTATTGTTATTTTTAAAGATGAAGAGACTGAGGCATATGGGGTTAAGCATCTTGCATCCAGTCACAGAGTTAACAAATGTCAGAACCATCATTTAAACCCAGGCTCTCCTGATCCAGAGTTTATGTTCATAATGACTCTGCTGTATGACCTCTGATATTCTACCAAGATACACCAGTACTCTCCATTGTGTTGATATTTCTCCCATTAGTCCATGATGGGCAGACTACCATGAAAGTAACACACTGTTATAATTGTGAAAATTCCTTTAACAATTCCTTGGAAACAATGGGACTTTTTTTTATAGGCCACTGCATATTGTTAAGCTCTTTATTGATCTGTTCACAGATGTTGACACTTAAGATAAAGTCTTATTGCTCTTTGGTCTAAAAATACCCATATAGATAGATATACTGCTATATAAAAGGTAAGTAACATTGCTATGCTATCATTAATGCATCACTTAATGATGGGGCTACTATCTGATGAATGTGTTAAGTGATTTCTACCTATGTGAACATCATAAAATATACTTACACAAACCTAGATTGTATAGTCTATTACACATCAAGGCTCTATAGTATAACCCATCGCTCTTAGGCTACAAACCTGCGCAGCATGTTTTTGTATTAAATACTGTAGGCAACTGTGATGCATAGTTTGTATATCTAAATGTATCTAAACATAGAAAATGTGCAGTAAAAATTGGGGACAAAAACGATACACCTGTATAGGGCACTTAACATAAATGTGACTTGTAAAACTGGAAGCTGCTCTGGGTGAGTCTGAGTGAGTGGTGAGCAAGTGTGAAAGCCTGGGATATTACCCTACACTACTGTAGACTTTAAAAACAACAACAACTTGGTATACTTAGGCTATACTCAATTTATTATTATTTTCTTCTTTTTTAAATTTATACTTGTGAGGTACAAGTGAGGATTTACCACATAAGTAGGTTGCATCCGGGTGCAGTTTGGGCTTCTAACTGTCCCTCTCTCCCCCTGAGAGTGGACCAGCTATCCAGTGTGATGCCACAAGTCCCCCTTTCTCCTCCCCCCTCTCTTCCCTAATAGTGACCAGTGTCTGCCAGTCCCACCCTTGCACCCCCTCCAAAATAATAATGATAAGTCACTTTAGTAGACCCCTATTTCTTCACAATCTTAGGTTTTCTCTTATTAAACAAATCCTTGTAAGAAGGAAAAAAATGATTTCCCCGAAAATAAATACATTTATTAAAAATTTCACTTCTCAATGATAAATTGACATTAATTTGCTGTAACATTTTTATCATATAAACTCTTTAAAAACACTTTTTTGATTCTTTTGTAATAGCATAGCTTAAAACATAAACACATTGTAAAGCTGTATAAAAATTATATTTACATCCTTATTGTATAAGCTTTTTTTATTTAATTTTTTTTAACTTTTAAAACTTTTTTGTTAAAAATGAAGATAGACACACACATTAAGCTTAGGTCTACATAAAGTCAGAATCATCAGGCCATTGCTAGGTGATAGGAATTTTGCAGCTTCATTCTAATCTTAGATGAGTATATGCAGTTCATCACTGACTGAAATGTTGTTACATGGTACATGACTGTATTAGGAAAAGTGTTACTTATCAAGAACACAAGGGGGGTTATTTGGTTTATTAATTTATGTATTTGATCAATAAGAGTACAAATTATAAAATAGGTTTTAGTTTAGACACACAAGAGTTGAAATTCTGGTTTCCCCGTTTACCAATTAACCTTCTAAGTCTCTGTTCCTCATATATAAAGTGGGGGAAAATAATTATTACTTTGAAGGCATTAGTGAGGATAATGCAAGATAATAGATGGGAGGTAATTCTAAGAGAGTGTCTGACATCAAATAACTACTATTTATTG
This sequence comes from Tarsius wallacei, assembly GCA_963574415.1. Lineage (NCBI taxonomy): Eukaryota > Metazoa > Chordata > Mammalia > Primates > Tarsiidae > Tarsius > Tarsius wallacei. The sequence goes on from CAUYQG010148916.1 coordinate 42,811, forward strand.
GGTTTTGACTTTGCGACAGCTACTGCGCTCAGCATTTCAAATACATTATCATATTGTATTTGATACATCATAAACTCATTAAATTGAAACTCTTGCTATTATTGATGCAAAGGTCTAATAGCTGGAAATTTTAGCCCTAGCACTTTTTTCTATCTTTCACAAGACTTTGAAGTCCATATTCTTCAGAATAAGATGTTATGTACAGTATTTATCTGATGAAATGCAATAGAAAAGATGAATGCAGGAAACATATGATAGGACAATTATATCAAAGCATATCAAGTTTGAGAACAGACTTGAGACTGTTATTTTTGCACTTCTAACCTTTGATGGGTTTTCTCTCTAAACATTCATTGTCTTTCTGATATTACGTGCTAAAAGAATAGACGTAGGGGAGAGAAGCAAGATGGCAACAGAAAAGGTCAGAGTGTGAGAGCCTCTGCAAAAGCAAGTGTCCATAAAGACTCTCTGCATAAGTGGGAGGGGGTGAGTGAAAGTCCATCTGAGGGGTGACTCAGGTTCATGCACCTGGGGCTCTCCTCAGGAGGTGACTGCAATCCACCACCACCCTGAGATTGGATACCCTGGCAGGCAGACCATCTGTCATTTTCAAGGCTTTCTTGAGAGGTGGCAGCAGAGAACATCTGCTCCTCACCACCTGACACCCAGCTCATGCCATCACCTGCGGCAGCAGACTGGGCATGAGCCCCAGGAACTGTGGAGAGGGCAGGGTGCAGAAATCTGGACCAGAACCCCGCCATGGTCATAAGACACTGACTTCTCCATATTCTCTGTCCTGGGACCAAGCAGAGAACTGCATTGCCCCACCCAGCTCTCTCTAACCTCCAACCTGGGACCCAGAGGCTATCCCCTCATTGGACTTGGAGATACAGACGCTCCTCTCCCATGCTGGAACAGGCACAGACACAACAGATCTCAGAAGGAGACTTAACAGCAGTGACAGCAGCAGATACTTCTGGTGAGTCTGTATCTGATCAATTCTCCTCCCACAGTAGATGGTGGTGCATCTGACCCACCCTGAGAGCAACGCTATCAGCCTGCACTGAGAGGGGAGGGGATGGGCTCCTTAACACAGTGAGTCCCTCCTTAACACAGTGGCAGCATTCAAAAGAACATGGAGGAACAGAAATGGCCACAGATAAAGTTTTGTTTTGTTTTGTTTAGTTTTGGTTTTCTTCTTTCTTTTTGTTTTTGTTTACATTTTTGTACTTGCTGTTATTTTGACTTTCTGTTATTTTAATTTTTTTTAAATTTTCTGTTTGTGTATGAGTATTTTGGAGGGCAAGTACATCAACAGGGGTTTCTTTTTGTTTATTTGTTTGTATGATTGCTCATGTTTTTGTTTTCTTTGTTTTTACTGTCTTTGTTTCTCTGTTTATTCATTAGTTGATATGCCTATCTATTTTGCCTCTTCTTCTCTCTCTCCATCTTCTTTTCATCTTCCTACTTCCTTTTCTCATTCTTTTCCATTTTCTTATCTCATTTTGCTTTCAGGGGACAAACATACACTCCCACTGCATGGACAGGTTGTAAGGCAATGGGAAGTGGGCTCCGCAGGGCCCACATAACTGTCAACAGATACTGGGATCTGTAGATGGCTTCTGAATCACAGCTCCCCCCTTAATTAAATCTCAAAACTGAAAAAAGCACAGCCTCCCACCCCCAGTCCAGCTTCAAAGTTGAACAAAGCCAGAGGATCTACATAAGGAAGAATAGGAGATTGGGCAAACAGAAATAAAAGCTAACTCTCCATCAATGAACAACAGAATTAAAGCAGATATTTTAAAAAAGAGAGGAGGAAGATGACAAAAAGCCAAAGGAAGAACATGCGTCTCATACAGACCCCTGGGAGGACAACAACTGTGAATACTGACTTTGGAGCTTAAACAACGAAGAACCCCCAGAATGACTATTCTCAAACCATAAGCCCAGATATCAAGATACTAATAGAGAGAATAAATAGGAATGAGGAGAGACAAGAGGAAAGAATGAAGGAGTTGATAGCTGAGATAACAGTAATAAAGAATATAGTGAATGAAATAAATAACAAATTGATAAGCATGGAAAACAGAATTAACCAAGCTGAAGAAAGAATCTTTGAGCTTGAGAACCAAAATATGGAACTTACCAAAATCTCTGGGATGCCAGGGAAGGTAGTACTAAGAGGGAAAGTCATATCTCTATAAACATAGAAAAGAAACTTAAAAGACAGAACAAAGCCTCCAAAAAATTAGCAATTATATCAAGAGGCCGAACCAAAGATTAATGGGAATCCCTGAATCAGATAGAGAGACAGACACCACCTTGGAACAAAAATTCCATGAAATTATCCAAGAAAACTTCCCCCATCTCATCAGAGATGTGACCATTCAAACACAAGAAATTCAGAGAACCCTTGTAAGGTAAATGAGAAGACTAACTCGCAACACATAGTAATTCACTTACACAAAGTAGGTATGAAAGAAACAATCCTAAAGGCAGCAAGATAGAAAAGTCAGACGACCTACCTACCTATCTACCAGGAAAGACCAATTAGAATAGCAGCAGACTTATCTACAGAAATACTTCAGACAGGTAGAGATTGGAGTCCAATCTTCAAAATTCTCGAAGATAAACAATTTGAATCAAGAAGTACCTACTCAGCTATGCTAAGTTTCATCAGCAATGGAGAATTCAAATCCTTCCCAGATATTCAATCCCGAAGAGTTTACACTGCCTCCAGACCAGAACTACCAGAAACACTAAAGAAAGCATTAAGCACAGAAAAAGGAAAGAAAAGAACGACCACACCCTACCCAAGAATGCAGGAAAAAAACACACATAAATCACCCCCAAAATTAAAAGAAAAGCAACAAACAAACATACAGCAGCAACAACAACAAACTCTGTAAGAACATTATGACAGAGATAGACTCTCACATCTCAATAATTAGCCTAATTCGTGAAGGGACTAAATGCACCACTGAAAAGACAAAGAATGGCAAATTTGATAAAACATCATTATGCAACAATATGTTGACTCCAGGAAACTCATCTCACCAGAAAGGGCACTCACAGACTCAAAGTAGGAGGATGGAAGACAAATTTTTAAGTGAACAGAACACAAAAGAAAGCAGGAGTTGCAATCTTAACATCAGACAAAATACCCTTTAAGCTATCAAAAATTTTAAAAGACACAGACGATCACTATATAATAATCAAAAGTTGAATCCATCAGCAAGAAATATCCATGCTAAACATATATGCACCCAACATAGGAACATCAACTTTCATAAAGCATCTTCTAGGTAAACTAAAAAAAGATATTGACTCTAACACTATCATAGCTGGGGACTTAAATATCCCCACTAACAATCCTAGACAAATCATCAAGACAAAAAATCAAGGAGATCCGGAACCTCAACAGGACACTTGACCAAATGGACTTAAATGAAACCTACAGAACACTGCACCCTACAACCATGGAATATACATTCTACTTATCACCACATAGAACATAATCTAAGATTGACCACATCCTCGGTCATAAATCAGCATAAACGAATTTCATAAGATTGAAATACTGCCATGCACCTTCTCAGATTATAGTGGAATAAAAATAAATATCAACATCAGTAAAGTCTCCCCAAAACCCACAAAGACATGGACACTAAACAGCATGAGGCTGAACAACTCCTGACTCAACACAGAAATCAAAACAGAAATTAAAAATTTCTGAAAACAAAAGAAAAAGGAAAAACATCCTACCAAAATCTCTGGGATGCCAGGGAAGGCGGTACTAAGAGGGAAGTTCATACCTCTATAAACACACATGAAGAAAATGGAAGGATCACAAGATAGCAGCCTAACAAATCACCTAAGGAACGTGAAAAGCAAGACCACTAAAACCCTAACTACGGCAGAAGAATCCAGATCACCAAAATAAAATCCCAAATATGGAACTTAGAAGACAAAAACATAATACAAAAAATCCACAAAACAAAAAACTGGTTCTTTGAAAGGATAAACAAGACTGATAGACCCCTAGCTAGACTGACCAAGAAAAAGAGAGAAATGCAAAAGATGAAGTCACAACTGACCCTGAAGAAATATAAAAGATTATCAGAGAACACTATGTACACTTGTATGGAAGCAAACTTAAAACCTAAATGAAATAGAGGGATTTCTGACATCACACAATCTTCCCAGGCTGGAACAAGAAGAAATCAGAATTCTAAATAGACCAATAACAACCCAGAAAATCGACTGTGTCATAAGAAAACTACAAAAAAAAAAAAAAAAAAAAAAAGCCCTGGACCAGATTGCTTTCCAGAAGAATTCTACAAAACAAACAAGGAGGAGTTGATACCAATCCTACTGAAAGTATTCCAGGAAATTGAGAAAGATGGAACTCTCCCCAAATCATTTCATGAAGCTAACATCACATTGATACCCAAACTGGATAAAGATCCAACAAAGAAAGAGAACTGCAGGCCAATATTCTTGATGAACATAGATGCTAAAACTCTCAAGACTCTCGAATACCAGATTCAACAACACATCTCAAAAATCATCAACCATGACAAAGTAGGCTTCATCCCCAGGATGCAAGGCAGGTTCAACATCCACAAGACCATAAACGTAATTAAATACATCAACATATGTAAAAACAAAAACCACATGATTATCTCATTAGATGCAAAAAGACCCTTTGATAAAATTCAGCACCCCTTCTTGATTAAAAACCCTCAAACATAGATGAAACATACCTCAAAATAATAAGATCCATCTATAAGAAACCCACAGCCAACATACTGCTAAACAGAGAGAAACTGAAACCATTTCCCCTGCAAACTGGAACAAGACAAAGATGCCCACACTCACCTCTCCTGTTGACCACATGCAGAAGATTGAAACAAGACCCTCTACTTATCACCATATACAAAAATCAACTCTAAATGAATTAAAGACCTAAATGTAAAACCTCAAACTATAAGAACCTTAGAAAATGCAGGAGACGCCCTTATGGAAATTGGAACGAGCAACCAATTCCTGATAAAAACCCAGTGTCCATGCAATAAAAGATAAGATAGACAAGTGGGACCTCGTCAAACTGACAAGCTTCTCAAAGCCAAAGAGTAGAGAGACATCCCACAGAATGGGAAAAAATATCTGCCAACTCTATATCTGACAAATGCCTAACATCTAGGATCTACAAGAAACTCAAACGTGCTGAAAGGAAACAAACAAACAAACAAACAAACAAAACAGCTCTATTACAAAGCGAAGAAAAGATATGAATAGACACTTTTCAAAAGAAGACATTCAAGCAGCCAACAGATACATAAAAAATTCTCAGCTTCACTAGTCATCAAACACATGTAAATTAAAATCACACTAAGATAACACGTAGTTCCAGTCAGGATGGCCATCATCAATAATTCAAAAAACAACAGATGCTGGAGAGGATGCAGGGGAAAGGGAAGACTTCTACACTGTTGGTGGGAGTGTAAACTAGTGCAACCTCTGTGGAAAACAGTGTGGTAATTACTAAAAGATCTAAAAATCAACCTTCCATACAATCCCACAATCCCCCTACTGGGAATATATCTGGAGGAACTCAAATCACTCTATGAAAAGATGCCTGCACACGCAAGTTTATTGCAGCATTATTCACAATAGCAAAAACATGGAACCAACCATGCTGCCCATAGAAAGAGGACTGGATTAAAAAAATGTGGTATATATACACGATGGAATATTGTGTAACCATAAATGAGAACAGAATTATGAACTTCACATTAACTTGTACAGACTTAGAGTCTATAATACTGAGTGATCTATCACAGAAACAATGAACTGAGTACCACGTTCTCACTCATAAGCGGACCTTGAACAATTATCATAATACTATGAAAAGGAACTGGCAGTAGAGGAAAACTGTCAAGAAAAGGGGGATGAGATTGGCAGTAGTGGGAAACTGCCATGGTGGGGGAGCAGGCACACACGTCATCAACAAGGGTACCTGCATAATGAACACTTGTATACCTAACCCTTAATTGTACTCCACATCTTTAAAATATTTTTTTTTAAAAAGGGGGAATAGACATAGAATTCTCTTTTTCTGATTGGTTTGCATAGACTTGCATCATCTCCTGGAAAACAAGAGATGAGAAAAAATGAGCAAAATTAAGTTTCCCACTAGGTGGCAAAAAAATACTACATTGATTTTAGCTTCTCTCTGTGCATATAACAATAAAGAAAAAACCACATGAGCTGTAGGCTGCCTCAAAATGAATATATATACAAACCTGTGTGATATGTATATATATACATATTTCTTCAGATTTTGCCTTTGGGAGAGAAATTGACTTATAATGATTACAAATCAGAAAGCGCGAGAAGGATAGGATTATTGAGGTAAGTCAGATTAGGGAATTTTAAAACATGTAAATGTTAAACTTATCTTCGGGGGAAACAGAGTAGGAAATTCCAAATTGGTGCTTTCACTGAGTTTACTGGCTGCCTCAGCCTGCCAGAGCATCTCCTGAGCCTCCTGTTATTATTTAATTCACCAGCTGAATGTGATTCTGAAAACAAAGACAAAGAGTGATACCTTTAGATCTCTGAACTTAATTTATCATTGTTTAAAAGTGTTTCAACAAGTTCAAAATTTCTGGAGTTTCTTTTTAAAAAAATTGCTTTTATCTTGTAGGCTCTGGGCCATGACTAGAGCTAGTATCCGTGTACAATGTATTTCTAAACCATTCTTCTCTGCTTGGGTAAGATGATAATAAACTGGATCCGGTAAAGTCTTACAGTCTTTATAGGGTAGGGGAGTACGTGTGCTTTCTCCTCTTGCCGAGAATGTGAATGGAGTGTAAGGGGGAGATGAAGCATAGAGTACAGTGTCTTCTCCAAGCTTTTATTTTACAATTAAGTGGTAAGTTGATTGGGAGAATAATCGAATGGCATATGATCTAGTTAAGATTCACTTGAGAGTTTACCTTGATTCAATGTCTCTACCTTCAGTTTTCTCATCTGTTAAATGGGAGTGATAATAGGATCCTCTTCACAATGATGCTGTGAGGATTGAATGAGATAATAAGGATGATAATGATGAAGATGATGATGATGATAATGAGAGGATATTGATAGTTAGCAACTTCAAAGTGCTTGCTTTGTGCCAGCCAATGGGTGAAGGAACCGTTTCGATTTATTCTATGAGATGAAGATACATGTTTATGGGTTTGGACCTGCAAATTAATCTTCTAACACAGCCCCTCCTTTTCTCTAGTGTCTATTTATCATGCTTACACACCAGATAACACATAGAGAAATGAAATAAAACAACATACATCATGCAAACTAAGAAAAAAAAAGAGAGAAAGAGTGTATATACATTCACTTTAGGCATATTTAGAATCACCCAGATTTCCTCAACTATGTTTGAATCCCTTAAGAAAGTTGTGGCTCGGTTTCCAGCTAGGAGCCCCCACTACAGAGTTCTTTAAGACCTCTTCCTGGTCCACCATTGTATGACGAAGATCCAAGCACATTACGTATTTTAGGCAAATCTATCCTGACAATCACAGCTGCAGTTTACATCCTTCAGCTCTATGTTCAAGTGTCACCTATCATAACTGCCCTGTTCAAATTTGCTACCCTTCCTTTTGTCCTTCCTAGTGTCTCCTCCTGATTTATTTATCTTTCTGTGACACATTTAACTTACTACATAGTTTATTTATTTGTTGCATTTATTGTCTGTCTTTTACAATGAAATTAATAGAAACATATAAGTTTCTTGAGGGCAGGAGTTGTGTTTGTTTTGTTCACTTCTCTACCTCCAGATCTTACAAATGTAATGCTTCAGTAAACATATGTTGGGTAAAAAGAATGAAGAGATGAATAGCTGAGGGGTGAGGGAACAAAAGGCAATTGATGGATCATGGACTTCACATCCTATTGATAGAATTCCAGCTGTGTTTGCATAGTTGATCTATTTATTTACTTAACTGATATTTATTGGTCCTTGTACAGTGCTATATGTTAGGAATATCAGGAAGTTTACATTCTAGTGTGATAGACAGTAGCCAAACAAATTAGTCAATAGTATTCAAGGATAATGAGTGACACCACTAAAATTTTATATAGGTATTAGGGACTGCAACCTGTTTAGAAGATGGTGGGGCATCTGAGGGTGTTGCCTTGAATATGACAGTCATGTTCTTGTAATGTATATTTTATGTTATTTGATTTGATTTTAAGTGTTCTGATGGAGATTATAGGCAGCCATAAATTTTCTTCCCTAAGTCATTACATTTTATACCTTGGTGATAAGTTGTATAAAGAAGATAACTAAGATGATATGATCAGTATAATGAGGTAGGAAGGCTTGTGGGGCAAATGATTTTAGAAAAGCCTCTCTCATATGGTAACCGTTAAGTTAAAAACAAAAGAATGAGAATAAGTCACTCAAGCAGCAAGATAAATAAAGTCTCAGGCTGAGAGACAAGGCCATGAAAGAGTTCAGAAGGGAGAAAGTGGATCAGGAACATAAACGTGACCAGTATGCAATAGGGGAGAGACTGGTATGTGGTGAGGTTTAGGAATATAAAAGCAGATCATAGGGGTTCTTATTGGTTGTGTTGATAAGCTTTCTGTTTATTCTATGCGTGAATGGCAAGACATCAACTGGCTTTAAATCAGAGAGTAGCGTAATTTGGTCTGTATTATTCAACAATTTCTCTGGTGGCTGTGAGAAAAGGTTTGGTGAGGAGCAAGATAGGAAATGGGTCATATAGGAAGACCTTGCAGTGATCCAGGTGAGTGATGATGGAGTCTTAAACTAGAGTGGTAGTCATGGGAAGGGAGAAAGTGGAGAGTCAAGATTTACCTTGGAGGTAGAACCCAGAAGACTTGCTAATAGATTCATTGCAAAAGTGAGGGAAAGGAAAGATTCAAGGATGATTCTTGAGTCTTTAGCCTAATCAGCTAAATGGAGCTAATCAGCTAGTGGAGACATTAGCTAGAATGCAAAGATTGGGAGAAAGTGCACACTTAGAAGATCCACCACCTGGGTCAGTCATTCAGGGACAGGTAGCTCCTACTTTTTTTATGTTGGGTGTAGGAAACAGAATGTATCATGTGGCTCTGATATTCTTGACAAAGAAGGTATTAAGAAAGCAATGGGAGTAGAAACCAGATGAGAATGCTCTTATCTCTGGGAAAACTTACACTTCTCCCCATCTCAGAATGAAATAAATGCTTCCACTAAGCATTTGTATCATGTCCATGTTGTGGCACTATTCCACATTGAACTTAATTTATTGTCACTTAGCTACTTATCTGCCTAGACTGCGAGCCTTTTGTGGCAGATAGAGATAATTTAGCATTCCATCATAAATCTGCAGTACCGGGCACATAGTTGTTGCTCAAAAATAAATTAATGAATAATAGTGTCCCTGACACAAATAAGATGTCAAAGTCCTATGCTTCTCAGAGCTTTTATTTTTTTTTTAGACACTATTTGATCTTGATCCTTCGGTTATTAAAAATTTAAAGGAAAGTGTATCTAAGGTCTCAAGTGAGGCACAGAAAAAATCTCTTCGAAAATACAGGTCGTAGAGTGCTGGAGTGATCTCAGGATTAACTTTCATAATAAGTGGCCTATGTTTCAGAATGTTGTGTAGTTACAAGATCCCTCAACGTTAAGCCCAGGCTTATCCCCAAGAAATCTTCTGTTGTATCTGACAAGAGATCAGAGCTGCCTGTTTTTGGTTTTGTCTGTGATGCTGCACTACGGCTATGGGACTTGGAAATGACACCCTCATGGGGCCTCAAATACTTTCTAAGTGGGGTTGAAGTTAGAGAGTCTAAGGACAGAGTAGCTGATAAATGTTTTAACACATTTTTCCCCCAGCCTCCTGATGTCCGTTTGTAGGAGAATTCTTATCTGGTTCCTGGAAAGATTCTACCAAACACAAGTGGTCTAGCATTATCTCAGTCAAATCGTTATCATAAAAAGATGGTGTACTGTAGTCCCAACTAGGCCTCTGTCTCATGTGGAATACCTTTGAACATTAGTATCATTGTCTGTAAAACAGGGACATGTGGCATTCATATATCTTATAAGGCATGATTTCTCACACTTTAATGTGCATAGATATCACCTAGGATCTTGTTAAAATGTAGATTCCAATCCAGTAGCTCTGGGGTAGGACCTGAGATTCTGCATTTTAAAAAAGCGTCCAGCTAATGCTAACATAGGTGATCTACAGTTTACACTTTGAGTAGTGAGGCATAGAGCTATAGGGCACAGGAACATCCAGACTAGAGATAAGAGTTTGTGTAGTCCTCTAATTTGTTAGTGCGGCTTAATAGGTTACCCTATGGTTGTACCATAACTTAGTAAAAAAAAATTCATATTGTTGGGAATGTGCTCTCCCTTTGGCTTTTATAAACTTACTCTAATGAACTTTCTTATACATAAATGTTTATCTCTGCTTCTGGTTATTTATTTATTTCTGTATCTATTACTAGGAGTACAATTAGTTTTTCAAAGGTCCACATTTTAGTATTCATTTTAGCATATATTCTTAAATAGGCAAGAATTTTCCAATAAACTCTTTCACGAAGTTATTCTGCATAATTACATCTTTGTACCTTTTCCTGCCTAGAGACCCATGTGACATTGACATTCTGACATTTTAAATAATGACTTAAGTAACATTTTATTCCAGCTATCTGATCATGCCCCATCTTTTTTCATGCTAGTTAAATATTTTAAGTGTTGAGTTTGTGAAAAATCATAGCTGTCACTGAGAAAGGAATTTATAAATGCCTTCCTGGTGCAGAATACAAATGCAGTATGTAGCACATAGATAATATATGGAACTTCAAATCAGGCAGAATGGCTTTATATCTTAAGATATGCGCCCAACTCAATCAGTTGATTAAACACTATCCAGAACAGCTGGCAGCCGACAGGAATCACTTCTTTTAGAATAACTTGAATTCTCCTAACTCAAATATATAGAGGAAAATATTTTTTTGACGTTTTTAATTACAACCAAACACATAAAATAATAATAATTTGGAAGCCCATTTTGTTTAGGGTTAATCTGAATAGCACAGTGTTGATCTGGCCCCCCCCAATACTGTTTGATTTGTCCTGGTTTATTTCCTTTTTAGCATCTGACATCCAGATCACTTCTGGTCTAAATTATCTGAGATGAAAAATGGGAAATCAAACTTTAATTTAAAATTCATAATGTCAGGGTAAGACCATGTAATGGCAAGAACTTGTTTTGGAGTCAGTACATCTAGGTTATAATATCTAAGTAATATAGATGATTCGCATGTTATTTGTATCGTATCGTGGTTGTACTTGCATTTGTATAGTTATTCTTCCTATGGAAAGCATTCATTCTTTTGCTTCTTCCTATGGAAAGCATCCACTCTTTTGTTTCTTTTTACTTCAAACACCAAAGTTTTAATATATCCCCCCAGCCCTTGGTGATTAACTTTTATCAAAATGTATACAATATAACTTTGTATCTCCTCTGTGTCATATGAGCTTTTAGGTTATCTTTCTGTTATGGCTGAACTGCATCACCTCAAAATTCAGCCCTAACTGCAGGTACCTCAGAATGTGACTGTATTTAAGATAAGACCTTTAAAGAGGTGATTAAGTCAAAGTGATGCTCTTGGGGTAGGCCCTTTTCCAATCAGGCTAATGTCTTTATAAGAAGTAGAAATTTGAACACACAAAGAAACACCAATGATGCACTCTCACAAAGAAAAGACCAAGTGAGGACACAGTGCGAAGGTGGCCATCTACAAGCAAAAAAGAGAGGCCTCGGAAGAAAACAATCCTTGAGGCTCTAGAACTATAAGAAATAAATTTTTGTTGTTTAAGCCACCTGATCTGTGTTACTTTCTTATGGCACCCTTAGAAAACTAATACATGTTCTTTCAGAAATAGAGTGTGATTTTCTTGAAGTAATTTCCAACATCTTGTACTTTCTATATATCTAGCGCACAATTCATATTACATCTTGAATAAATGTCTTTATTATAATGAATTCTGATTATATTATTTTATAATATTCCGATTATATAAATAGTTGGCCCAGAGCAGCTCAGAGCACATTGTGGAGCCCAAAGGCATTGAACATGGAAATGCCATGATATGTTTCTTTCTGGTTACATAAACCAAGGGAGAGGATGATAATTCTGTTGAACCCTAGACCTCTGGGAAAAAATAAAGAGAATATTTTTGATATGGTAGTTGTCGAGGAGATAGGACCAAAATGAGAATTCATTTATCTCTAGATTCTAATATCTTCTTTATTCTTTGGTGCTCTAAGCTGGCCATATGTTGAAATGATAGGACCCAAGTAAGTGATAATACATACCCTAAGTGCTCAATTAATGTGTAGTGCATTCCACCAAGGGTGCATAGGATGGTTCAGTTAGCATGGGAAGAAAAAAGTGAAACTTCTCTTTATATTCTTATAGTTCATAATTAAAAATTTTCCCTTTGTTGTATATGATGGATGAAGATTATATAGAAAGTAAGCAAATGCATATTTACATATTGAGAATGCATACACAATACATGGTCATTGCTAAGAGCTAGCAGTCTTCAAAATGTAGAGTCCAGTAGCATAATGAGGAAAACATTTGGCTGGGAACATGGGTTCTAGATCTCCTACTTCCTAGGTTCACCACTTACTACTTGTGTGATCTTCTAACTCACTTCACCTTTCTGACCCTTAGTCTTCTCAACGAAACGGGTATAATATTTGCAATGCCTGCTTCATGGAATCAAGATCCAATAAAATAATTTTATTTTATTTTTATTTTTTTGAGATGGAGTCTCCCTCTGTCACCCAGACTGGAGTGCAGTGGCCGCTCCCGGCCACTGCAGCCTTGCCCTGCTGGGCTCCGGCGATCCTTCTGCCTCGGCCTTCCAAGTAGCTGGAACTACAGGCACGCGCTACCACGCCCGGCTAATTTTTTTGATTTTTGTTGTAGAGATGAGGTCTCGCCAAGTTGCCCAGGTGGGTCTCGAACC
>CAUYQG010148917.1:0-36713 GCA_963574415.1 Tarsius wallacei
ACAATGGTGAATGTTTAAAAAGTATTTGTCGACTGACTGAATGAGACTGTAAAGGGAAATGAGGGCCATGGCAAAGAGGTTTTTGTAAATGAGTAAAACAAGTTTAGGTTTGTTAAATAACGAACTTCACGGCCAGGTGCAGTGGCTCACACCTGTAATTCCAGCACTTTGGGAGGTGGAGGTGAAAGGATTTCCTAAGCTCAGGAGTTCGAGATCAGCCTGGGCAACATGGCAAGTTTTCGTCTCTACAATAAATAAATAAAAATTAACCTGGCATGGTGGCACACGCCTGTAGTTCCAACTACTTGGAAGGTTGAGGTAGAAGGATCACTTGAGCCCAGCAGGTCAAGGCTGCGATGGCCATGAGTGTGCCACTGCACTCCAGCCTGGGCAACAGAGTGAGATTCCAACTCAAAAAGATAAAATAAAATAAACAAATAAAAATAGTCGTAAAGAACCAGATCTATGGGAAAAGATGGTGCTGGGACAAATGATCTAACCACATGGAAAACATGATAATGTACCCCTATACCTCACAAACATCAATTCCAGGAGGATTAAAAACACAGATAAAGAAGGCAAAACTATAAGATGCTCACAAAGCAACAGAAAAGAATCGACATTATAATAGAATACACTTATTACTCTGGGAATGGATAAAATGCTTAAATAAAACACAAAAAGCACAAACTATAAAGACAATGATTGATAAATTCCACATTAAAATGAATAACTTCTACTCATCAATTAAAAGAGTAAAACAACAAGTGAAAAGCTGGGAGAAGACAGGGAGAGCTGAGAAAAGAAGATCAGCAACCCAAAAGAAAAATAGAAAAAGGTCTGAATGGGCAAAAAAAAAAGGGGGGGGGATGCGAAAATTCCATAGACATATGAAAATATGTATGACCTAATTGGTAATCAGGGAAATGCAAATCACAACTAAAATGAGAAAAAACTTAGCTCTCAGACCAGAAAAAGTTTAAAACTTGATGATCCCAATGACAGATGAAGATGCAGAGAAACCAAGAAACTCAGGCATGCTGATGGAAGGGTAGGTTGGTACAACCACTTCAGAAACAATTTGGTATTATCTAGTACAAATGAAGAGGCCCATCTCCTATGACTCGCCAATTCCACACCTAGATTTATACCTTATTGAAATTTGCACAGATGACCAAGGAGGCATGTACAAGAATGTTCATAGCAGTACAGTCTCTAATTTAAAGAATGAAAAAAGGGAAATATCCCAAATGTCCATGAGTAGTAAAATAGATCAATAAGTCATGTGGTGTTTACTCAATGAAATACGATAGAGCAGAGAAAATCAATGAACTACAGCAAAGCAAAATAACATGAATTTATATTTATGTTTATAACAAGAACATATTATTGAGTAATAGAAGTAAGTCTACCAAAGAGGAATCACAGTGGAATTGCATTTATATCATGTTCAAAAATAAGCAGAACTACTGAGACTTTTAATTCTAGGATAAGATGGCATAGACTCATTTTCCTTCTCTCTGCTAGATACAACTAAATACCCTGGAAATTATTCAATAGACAACAATAAAAGGATTTTGAAAGCCAGAAAGGACTGGCTGGGGACTTCAGGACTCGAGGAACACCAATGTGGTGAGTTCCCTCGGTTTTCTTTCTCCCTACTATATACCCCATACTAGAGGCTAGAGAGGCCTGCAACCCAGAGCTGCCAACAAACAGAAACAAGGAAATGAACAAACAAGCCTGTTCTCTCTGGACTGGCTTACACACTAGGAAAGAGGGAAGACCAACAAAGACCTGATGAGAAGCCCCAGTCTCTGTTCCACAACCAGGGAACCACTGTATGGTCTGATATGCCTGCCTTGGCAGCAGAAATGCCCCAGATTAACTCCACCCCACTCTATCACCAGGGCTCCAGCTGGTGATCCAGTACACCTGCAGGGACAGCATCAGCTGAGTGCTTCTTTTTCCTGCTCTTCAGCTAGTGACAAAAGAGACCTAGGCCCTGCAACTTCTGCCCATCCTCCACCCGGAGTAGCAGATGGTCACTCCAGTAGGCAGAACTGCAGGGATTGAGCAAGAACTCTGGCAGGGCCAAAAAAATGAAGCAGACCAGAATAGCATTGCAAGGGCTCTGAAAACTAAAATGTTGTTACAACAAAACCCATAAGAGTAGGCCAGAACTACATGCTAAACCTAAACAGGGTGGCTGCCTGCTGAAACAGAAGACTTAAATCAGATCAAGAGTCTTCTCACATAATAACCAAAATGATTAAGATACAATTGAAAGTTACTTAAAACAAGGTCTGGGAATCCACAAAACAATCTAATTGATGCCAATACTGAGATAAATCAGATGTTGGAAGTATCTGACAAATATTTCAAAGCAGCCATCATAAAAATGCTTCAGCTGGGCATGGTGGCTCATGCCTATAATACCAGCACTTTAGGAGGCTGAGACAGAAGGATCACTTGAACCCAGGAGTTCAAGAATAGCCTCGGCAACAGAGTGAGACACCATCTCTACAAAAATTAAAAAAAAAAAAAATTAGCCAGGCATGGTGGCAAGTGCACCTGTAGTCCTGACTACTTGGGAGGCTGAGGTGGGAGAATTGTCTGAGCCCAGGAAGTCATGGTTACGGTGAGCTATGATAGTGCCACTGCACTCCAGTCTGGGTGACAGAATGAGACCCCTACTCAAATAAATAAATAAGTAAAAGTTATGCTTCAGCAATCATTTACAAATTTTCTTGAAACAAATGAAAAATTAGAAAACATCAACAAAGAAATAGAAGATTTTGAGAAGAAAAAATGGAGGTTATACACCTGAATACAACAAACTCCAAGAAATTAACATCTAGATATGTCATAATTAAACTTCCAAAAACTAAAGACAAAGTAAAAATTATTTTAAACAACTGAATTAGCTGGGCATGGTGGCGTACACCTGCAGTCCAGCTACTAAGGAGGCTGAAATGGGAGGATCACTTGAGCCCACAAGGTCAAGGCTACAGTGAACTATGATTGTGCCACTACACTCCAGCCTAGGTGACAGAGTAAGACCCTGTCTCAAAATAATAATAATAAATAAAATAACAAAAAAATTATCTCTTAAAAAAATACCAGTTCAAATGACAGTGCAGCAAGTTTCATATCTAAAAGCATGAAGGTAAGAAGGCAAAGCACAACACTTTTTAAGCACAAAAAATTCATGTCAACCATAAATCCTATATTTGTTGAAACTACCCTGCAGGAATGAAGGGAGAATAATCTTAGACAAATGAAGAAAAAAGTAGATATTTTCATATAAAAATAAACAAAACAGAATTTATTGCTAGCAGATCTACTCTTAAAGAGTGGCTAAAAGAAAACTCTTCAAATAGAAAGAACATGATAATATGGTGGGAACTTATGGCAAGGAAAGAGAAGTAGAATGGGAAAAAAAAATGAAAGTAAACATAATACATCCTCTTCCTCCTTTTGTGTTTCTTTAATTACATTTTATGGTTGAAGCAAAAGGTATAGTAGCACCTCATGTGGTGCTCGATAGATACAAAGGAAATACTTAAGACAATGATACCTGTAATTAAGAAATGAAAAGGGTAGAGGACTTAAATATAGGTAAAATTTCTATGCTTTACTCAAAGTGGTAAAATGTTAGTACCAAATAATCTGTGTGATAAGTGCATATATGATAATGCATACAGCAGCCACTATAAAACTACAAAAAATGATATACTCAAAATCATTGTAAATAAATCAAAATGGAACTCTAAAAAAAGTACAACTAATACACAGGATGGTAAGAGAAAAGAGGAACAATAAGTAGAGTAAGCAAACAAAAATAAGATAATAAGATGACAGACTTAAGCCTAGTATATCAATTATTGCTTTAAATGTAAATGGTCTAAATATACCAATTAAAATACAGAGACTGGCAGAGTGGGTAAAAATTTAAAATGACCCAACTATATGCTGTCTACATAAAACTCAGTTGAAACATAATGATACAAATAGGTTGAAAGTGAAAGGATAAAAAAATAGTATGCAAAAATTAATCAAAAATAAGTAGATGAAATAATAGATCATTCAGGTATACAAACAGAAACCATAAAGAAGAGCAGGGGAAGGATACACCCAAAATTAAGGATAGTGATCACCTTAGAGAAGAGTGAGAATGGGATGACATCAGGTAGAGACATTCAAATAATCTCAAAGTTACTGGTAAGGTTTGTTTCTTAAACTTGATGACTGATATACAGTATTTAGGACATCTTTTCTAAGTGTGTATGTACATTTTATAAATTTATTTTTGTATTCTTAATATTTAATGACAGATTTTAAAAGATCTTAAAATAATAAACTACAATATGTCTCTGTGATGGATAGAATGTCACGCAGCCTTAAATATCTTTTCAAATTTTTTTAAACTGGTGGTAGAAGCACTCATTGATACAGTAAATTTTTCCTGCTTACAGCTTGTTCACATTCTTTCTTTTCTTTTCTTTTTTTTGTTTTAGTTTTTTTTGTTTTTTTGGTTTTTTTGAATAGGAGTCTCACTCTGTCGCCCAGGTTAGAGTGCAGTGCATGCTCACAGCCACTGCAGCCTCAACCTGCTGGGCTCAGGGGATCCTTCCGCTTCATCCTCCCAAATAGCTGGAACTACAGGCGTGTGCCACCACAACCGGCTAATTTTTTTTTTTTTTTTTTTTTTTACTGTGGACACGAAGTCTTGCCAAATTGCCAGGCTGGTCTCGAACCCCTGGGCTCAGGCCATCATCTCGCCTCTGCCTCACAAAGTGCTGGGATTACAGGCATGAGCCACAGCTCCCAGCCTAGTTCTTATTCTTTCATGAGAATATTTAAATTTTAAAATTGCTGTTTCAAGTAGGAATAGTGGAAACTAGGGGCATAGGCTAAGAGAGAGATCAGGAAAAGCTTTATGGTGGATGTTCCACTGAAGTCTTAGAGGAGGATAACTACCATTTGAGCTCATAAAGATGAGATGGGGAAGGTATTCCAGGTGGAGTTGTGAGGGCAAAGGCTTGGAGGCTTGAGAAGCCTAGGTGGGTTGTAATATACAAAGGAAGGGCCATAGTGAGACACAGAGCTGGAAAGGTAGAAGGCTTACTAATTCTTCCCAATTTCCTTTATTCTCCACCCTTCCACCAAACTCCTCTTCGCTAACCAAATGACATCCTGCCAGAACCAATGAGATTCAGAAGACCAACTTATAAAAGCGGCTTTCAGGAAAATAGCTCCAAATGTCTTCTGGAGATGGAAACGGCAACTAGAAATCACGTGGCACTGGGGAGACAGTCATCAAGTGAGCATTAATCATACCTGTGGGCAGCCCCTCCCCGCTTCCTGCACATGGATCACCCTTGCCTCCCTCCCCATCCTCCCACACACTCGGGGGATGCAGCTGGCTCCGTGTGAGTCCTGGAGCCCCCAGCTTCCCTCCTCGTGGCTGCTCTCAGCATCCTCAAGCTGCTCTGCTGTGGCAGGAAGAGGCAGGCAGCCAGAGGATTGGGTTTCCCACTTGCCAAGGAAACCCGGGCCTCAAAGCCACAGGCTGAGCTGCTCACAGGCTGTAAAGTAAAGGAACTTGTCTTCTCCAAAAGGGCCTTGACCACCCTCTCTCCAGCCACAGCACATGCCAGACATTCAGACGGTTGATCTGACCTCATCGCATCCTGAGTCACACGACATGAGTGGTGACTTTGCTGAACCGATATTTTGAATTTGTAAAGGAAAGCAGGATTTTCCACACCATGGAGGCCATTCCCATGTGGATCAAAGCATTTCACTTCCTTTTAGGAGGGTAGTTCTGGAAGGGGGACCTCCCACGCATTTGGTCTCATCTTCTGCTGCCCTTCTATCTGTGTGCCCAGTGGCTCCAGATCCCAGCCAGTGAGAATGTCCAGTGTCAAGCCATGTGTTGGTTCAAATAAACCATGCAAGTTGGGGCCATGCCAATAGACTTTCTGCCTTAAGGGTGGTCTCATTATACCCATTTATGCAACCATTCTTTCCACAAATATTTACAGAGCTATTACAACATGCCAATTCTCGGTGTCATCCAGTTCTGTGCCTCACAGTGTCTCTTAAAAAGTACCAGCTCGAGAGTGAGTAAATGTTGGGCTTCAAGTCTGTTTGATGACCTGCTAATATTCAGCTGGAAAGAAACTGAAAAACAAATGGACTTGTGTCTCCAGCCCCATCTCTCCCCTGGGTCTGTGCTATCAAGCGGGAGTGCAGAGCTTGAGGCTGGAGGATGTCAAGGTGGCTGTTTGCTGGGTGTGGGGGTAGTGATGAGAGAATTGCAAGTGTCCACATGGTGGCCCTTCGGGGGAGGAATTGTGCTGGGCACAGGAGGAGAAAGAGAATCATGACTGGCACCAAGAGTTGGGGGAACTGCTGAGCTGCTCACAGGCAGCAAAGCAAAGGAACTTTCTGCTCAAGGAAGACCTTGACCACCCTCTCTCCACCACAGCAGATGCCAGACATTCAGACAGTTGATCTGACCTCATCTCAGTCTGAGTCACAGTGCACAAGTGGGGACTTTGCCAAACCGATATTTTGAATTTGTAAAGAACAGTGGGATTTTCTCTTGGTGCAATGACTCGGCTGGACTTGCCATCCAAGTTCTTAGGAAGGTCTATCTGTCCAGGTGGGAGGGTAGAACATACAATTTTAACGCATTTTTGCCTTGACATCTAACTTTTTCGACATCTAACGTGTAGATCTCATCTGTACCCTTGACCCCAGTCCTGCCCATGGCAGAGGCAAACCAGCTTCAGGCAGAAGGGAAGTGACCACGGTGAGAACACAGAGATGCAGGAAAGGATGGAGAACAATGGACAGGACAAGTGTGCACACTAATATAAAGGAATATTGACTTTACAGAATAATATCATGATATGTTCTAGAGTCTCAAATATATGTAGAATTAAAATATGATTTTAATACACAAAACAGAATTTAATAATAAATAAAATGGAATTTAATATTTTGGGGTTTTTGGCTGTTTGTTTGCTTTTTGAGTTAGAGTCTCACTCTGTCACTCAGGCTAGAGTTCAGTGGCATGCTCACGGCCAGCTCAGCCTCGACCTGCTGGGCTCAGGCCATCCTTCCGCCTCAGCCTTTCATGT
The DNA here is from genome assembly GCA_963574415.1 of Tarsius wallacei. Lineage (NCBI taxonomy): Eukaryota > Metazoa > Chordata > Mammalia > Primates > Tarsiidae > Tarsius > Tarsius wallacei. The sequence continues at coordinate 7,155 of CAUYQG010148917.1, forward strand.
TAGCTGGAACTACAAGCATGCACCGCCACTCCCGGCTAATTTTTTGGTTTATTGTTGAGACAAGGTCTCGCCAAGTTGCCCAGGCTGTTATTGAACCTGTGGACTCAGGCTATCCTCTCATCTCTGCCTCCCCAAGTGCTGGGATGTCAGGCATGAGCTGCCATGCCTGGCTCAGATCCTTTTGAATTTTATCAATTCCAGCTCTCTATTAGTAAAAGAAGTGTGTTAAATTCTCCCACTACAGACACTTCCTATCAACAAGGGTACCTGAACGAGGCATATTTGTACACCTAACCCTTAACTGTACCCCACAATATCATAATAAAAAATATTGAATAAAAAAAAATTCTCCCACTACAATTGTAGATTCATCTATTTTTCCTTTTAGTTCTGTCAATTTTTGCTTTATATATTTTGATGCTATATTTTATGTGCAGAGACCTTTATAACTGTTTCATTTTCCTGGTGGATTAATGCTGTATTAATTTTGAAATATCCTTCTTTTGTTTAGTGATGACTTTTTTCTGAAAAATTATCTGATACGAGTATAGCTTCACCTACTAACTTTTGGTGAATGTTCACTGGTATATATTTTTCTTCCTTTGATCTTCAACTTGTGTTCACGTATTTAAGGTATATTTCATGCAAGCATCATACAATTAGGTTATTTTTCTTTCATCTTACAATCCTTGTCTAACACCATTGTCATGTCACATAATTTCATATGTATTTGGACCTATGTCTTCTCTCTTATTACTAGGTGTCTAGCTGTTCCAAGTGTTTTATATTCTATTTTCTCTCTTCTTGCTCTCTGTTGAATTCATATTTTTTACTCTTCCATTTCCTCTTTGATTAGCTTGTTAGTTATCATGTTTTTACTATTATTTTAATTATTAAAACAGATAACATATGTTCTTAACCTATTAATCTAAATAGTAGTAACCTATTAATATAAATTAGTACTTTTGACCAGTTCTCAGACAATGCTGAGATCTTAGAACACACAATTCTGTTTACACTTACCTACTTTCAAAATATTAAATTCCCCAGATGTAGTGGCTCATGCCTATAATCCCAGGCGATGGAGGCGAGAGGATTAATTATTCTTTACAGATTAATTAATTTAGGAATCAAGATACACAGAGACAGAGGAAGGGAGAGAGAAAGAAGACATAACATATCAATACTAGGAATGAAAAATGGGCATCACTGCAATTTCTGTTAATGTCTAAAAGGTAGTAAGTACACATACATATATACACACAAGTGAGTATAAGCAAAGCTGGGAAAATCTGAGTAAGTTCAATGGATTGTATCAATATCAATACGCTGGATATGCTAGAACATTGTGCTAGAGTTATGCCAAGTGTTTACCTTTGGGGGAAACTAGGAAGAGGTACACAGTATATCTTCTTCTTTTATAATTGTACATAAATCTACAAGTATCAACTTCATGTTGAGAACTTCATGCTAATAAATTTGGAAACTCAGATGAAAACAATTTTCAGAAGAAAGACACATTTTGCCAAAACTGATTTCAGAAGAAGTTGAAAATCGGAACAGTTCTGGATCTATTAAATAGATTCGAGGGTAATTAAAAACCTTTCCAGAAAGAAATTTCCAGGCCCAGATGGCTCATAGGTGAATTCTTTCAAGCATTTAAAAAAATATAGCACCAATATTAGTCAAACGATTCCAGAAAATGGACAAGAGAAAATATTTCCTAACTCAGTTCATGAGGTCAAAATACCCATGGTATGAAAACCAGACAAGAACATTACAAGAGATGAAAATTTTATGTTAATCTCTCTCAGAAACACAAGTAGCAACAATCACAAATAAAATATTAGCATATCAAATCCAGAATTATCATAACTAAGGTGCATTTATTCCAGGAATGCAAAATTGCTTTAACATTCAAAAAGGTCCATCAGGGCCTGGGCAACATAGGGAGACCCTGTCTTTACAAATAAATTAAAAACTAGGCAGGCATGGTGGCAGGCACCTGTAGTACCAGCTGCTGGGGAGGCCGAGGTGGGAGGACCGCTTGAACCTCGGAGGTCAAGGGTAGGGGGTCAGGCTGCAATGAGCCACAATCATTGCACTCCAGCCTGGGCAACAGAGAGACTCATTAAAAAAAAAGTCAGTCATCCGGGTGCAGTGGCTCACACCTATAATCCCGGCACTTTGGAAGGCAGAGGTGAGAGGATTGCCTTAGACCAGGGGTTTGAGACCAGCTTGGGCAACATGGGGAGCCCTCATTTCTACAACAAATCAAAAAATTAGACGGGTATGGTGCCATGGGCCTGTAGTTCCAGCTCCTTGGAAGGCTGAGGTGGAAGGATCACCTGAGCTCAGCAGGTCGAGGCTGCAGTGGCTGTAAGCACTCCAGCTTAGGCAAGAGAATGAGACTCCTACTTAAAAAAAAAAAAAGTCAATCTATGCAATTCATCACATAACAAGTAGTGTCAAAATGTATATGATTGAACATGAGGGAAAAAAAAAAAAAAACCTTTCTGTTAACCCTATAAGGAGCGGAATGCATTCAGCTCGAGTCTCTAGCCAACAGCCAAGGTGAACACGCCTCTCCAGGAGCCTTTGCCTTAGTATATCTGTGTATCTGTGCCACATGGACAACTGGCGGGGCACCAGAGGTTAAATCCAGTCTTCTGAAGTATTGTTATTAAGTGTCTTTTTAAAAAGAAAAGTATAAACATATTTTTACCATTAAAAAAGAAAAATGTATATGATCATCTCAACAGATGCAGAAAAAAATTATTGCAATAAAATTTAAGAGTAATTCATGAGGTAGGGGGAATACAACCTCCTTGCCAACTGTGAATGGAGGGAAACTTCCTTACTTCAATAATCTATAGGAAAAACTACAGCAAACATCATACTTATTGATATAATAATAATAATGAAACTTTTCCCTTGAGATCAAGAATGTGACAAGGATACCTGCTATCACCACTCCTATTCGACACTGTACTGTAGGCCCTAGCCAGTGAAATAAAGGAGAAAACAGTATAAAAATTAAAAAGGGAGAATCAGAGCTATGCTTATTTTTAAATGGCAGATAATGGTTGAGTGTGCTGAAAAAAAAAATCTACAGTCAAACTTTAGAGAAGTAAATAATGTAAACGGGTTGGAAGATCCAATACTGTAAAGATATCAGTCCTCTTTGAGATGATCTATAGAGTCAATGCAATTCCAGTAAAAATCCCAACAGAATAACCAAGTCCAGTTTGAAGAACAAAACTAGAGGACTTATATTACCAGAGATCGAAAAACTTACTATAATGCTACAATAATTAGAACTGTGCAGTGTTACTGCAAAGATAGAAGAAGAATAAAAGATGAGTGAATCAGGATGGAGAAACCAAACATCACTCTCTATATATGATCTTTGGCTTATAAAAGAGGTGACATCTCTATGCATTGGGGCAAGGACAAGCTTTTCAAATGCTGGTGCTGAGTCCACTAGTCATTCATCTAAGAAAAAGCTAGCTCCTATCTCGTAACATATATAAAAATTGATTTCACACGAATTAAAGATTCAAACATGAAAGACAAAACAAGTAATCTTCTAGAAGAGGCATGGGAAGATATCCTTATGACCTTGGGGTGGGCAAATTATTTTAAAAAGGATCTTTTGGAGAAGTACAGTGGCTTACACCTATAATCCCAGCACTTTGGGGGGCTGAGACAGGAGGATTGCTTGAGTCCAGGGGTTAGAGGCCAGCCTGAGCAACATAAAGATAACTTGTCTCTTAAAAAAAAAAAAATGAAAAACTATTATCCAGGTGTGGTGGTGTGCACCCATAATCCCAGCTACTCAAGAGGCTGAGGTAGAAGGATCACCTGAGACCACAAGGTCGAGCTACAGTAAGCCATGATAGTACCACTGCACTCTAGCCATGGCAAAAGAGTGAGACTCAAAAAAAATGCTTGATTTTTTTTTTTGAGTTGGAGTCTCACTCTGTTGCCCAGGCTGCCCCAGCTTCGACCTGCTGGGCTCCGGCGATCCTTCCGCCTCAGCCTTCCAAGTAGCCGGAACTACAGACATGAGCTACCACACCCAACTACTTTTTTATTTATTGTAGAGACGAGGTCTCGCCAAGTTGCCCAGACTGGTCTCAAACCTGCGGGACTCACTTTGGCCTCCTGAAGTGCTGGGATTACAGGCTGAGCCACTGAGCCTGGCCTGCTTAATTTTTTAAAAAGAGGATCATTTGTGACTGCGGCCAGGCTTGACTTATAGGGCACAAGAGTGTCTCCTCCCTTCTGTCACCTGCTTTGTCTCCCTTCCTCTACTGTCCCCGCTCCATTTTCACCCTCTGTCACTATCTGCACAGCCCATGCTCTGACACCCTCCTAACTCTCCAGGAAACACTACCTTTGTCCTCACCCAGGTGCACTATGCTGCCTGGAAGGGTTGACAGAGGAGACTCCAGCTTGACCTGAAATCATTCGCTTGTTTCTTAGATTGCTTAGATTTCTCTTGGGGGAAGTTCCATAACGAATGAAGGGGGTAAATCCTATTACCGTGGAATGTTTAGGGAAATGAAAGATACTTATAATATATCTATTATCTTGCTAATCCTCTGCATGAGATCTTTCTTTAAGAAAACTGAAAAAGGTCAGGAGTGGTGGCTCACACCTGTAATCCCAGCACTTTGGGAGGCAGAGGCAAGAGGATTGCCTGAGTTCAGGGGCTCAAGACCTGCCTGGGCAACTTGCTGAGACCTCCTCTCTACAACTAAAAAAAAAAAAAATTAGTTGGGCGTGATGGCACATGCCTGTAGTTCCAGCTACTTAGAAGGCTGAGGCGGAAGGATCACCTGAGCCCAGCAGGTTGAGGCTGCAGTGGCCATGAGCGTGCCACTGCACTCCAGCCTGGGCAACAGAGTGAGACTCCGACTCAAAAAAAAAAAATTGAACAAGCAAAGCCATTCAGATTGAGGAAGGAAACAAAGGAGAGACAGGATTAAGTATTACAACTGCCACCTTCTCTGGATGGCAAAGTCCCCAGTGATAAAGTATCAAATTTGTTTCTTTAGCCCCAGAGGGATAGCTTCTAACAGGTGCTTGCCAATGTTTGAAGAAACAGAAAGGAACGAGGATGAAAGGAGAAGAAAGAGGAAAGGAAAGAGAGGGAGGGTTTGGGTGAACTTCAGTTCCATCTAAGCTTCCTTCCCCTTGACCTCAACATTCTACTTAAAAGACATTTTAAAAAACTTTTTCTGGCTGGGCATGGTAGCACATGCCTGTAATCCCAGCCCTTTGGGAGACTAAAGTGAGAGAATTACTAGAACCCAGGAACTCAAGACCAGCCTGGGCAGCATAATGAGATCCTGTCTCTAAAAAAAAAGTCATAACAACCTGGTGCGGTGGCTTACACCTGCAATCCCAGCACTTTGGGAGGCGGAGCCGAGAGGATTGCCTGAGCCCAGGGGTTCAAGACCAGCCTGGGCAACTTGCTGAGACCTCCTCTCTACAATAAATCAAAAAAGTAGCCAGGCGTGGTGCCACCTGCCTGTAGTTCCAGCTACCTGGAAAGCTGAGGCAGTAGGTCTGTGAGCATGCCACTGCACTCCAGCCTGGGCAACAGAGTGAGGCTTCAACTCAAACAAAAAGAAAAAGAGAAAAATAATAAAATAAAATCATTTTTAAAGAATAAAAAATACTCTTTTTATTTAAAAAAAAAAAAAAGGCAGTAGGTCTGGGGTAACCAGGGAGTTCCTATATTCCTCCTTTCAAAGTTCTAGATATGATCGACTATTTTTGTTTTGTTAGTTTAAGAAACATGGCTTTTAGCATTCTTCCATTTGAAGCCATCCCCGGCATCTAGAAGGTCCCCCAGAAGAAAGAACCCCCATCAGTACCTTAACACACAACACAGATTCAAGTGTTCACCTAGAATTCTGCACATCTGTGCCCAGCCCTGGCACATCCTGGGCAGTAATTGACTCAGTCCTGGTTGTGCCAAACACAACCTATCCAACAAGGCTTTTTTTTTTAAGCTGGCAGTTTATATAACTTCCTCTTCTTTAATTTTCATATGAAGCGTTTCTAGAAGAGAGGCTGACGCCACAGGGCCTCATTCCAGATGCTGTTTTGAAGTCGGTGTAACCATGGCTTTGCTGGAGGCTGAAGAGTTCGCCTGGGCCAACTGAGTCACGCCTGGGTGCAGAGTCGATCTGGTGAGGGAAGGCAGCCCAGGGCAGGGACTAGCCGGTCCCTGGGAGAGGGAGAAGTGGGTGGGTGGGTGCTAATGAGTACTTCGAGGCTCCTCCAGGAAGGATGTGGGGACCTGCTGTCCCCTTTGACCTTTCTGACCTGGCACCTGTGACTGCAGGACCTGCACAGACACCTGAAACCTTCACTTCTTTAGAATTCATCCGTGGGTCTATAAGGATCACATGTGCTCCTTAAAAAAAGGAACAGATCTTAGGTTCTGAACCAGGCAATGCCGGTCTCTGCTGTCCTAGTGAATCCTTACCTCAAACCTCACTTCACTGCATCAACCCTTCCTCAATGTCCCCTGCAAACCCCTCCCAGCCACTGAGCCCCTGCCTGTGTCCTTCCACCCACCCCGCCCCCACACCTGACTTGTTTCCTGGAATATCCTGCTTTCAGCAGCTACCTCCCGCAGGACACCCCACCCCACATCGAGTTGCACACCCTCCTCAGTGTGCCTATGATTACCTTGACATGCCTGTCCCCCGCCTTGACCACATCAGAAATAAGAATGATCTGGCTTGTCCCTGTCTCCATCACTGACCATTGTCAAAGCTACAACTTGTGTACACTGGCACATTGAAGGGACTCAAGAAATGTTACTGAGCCAGGCACGCTGGCTCATGCTTGTAATACCAGCAATTTGGGAGGTTGAGGTGGGAGGACTGCTTGAGTCCAAGAGTTTGAGACCAGCCTGGGCAACATAGTAAGACCTCGTCTCTACAAAAAAAAAAATTTAAAAATTAGCTGAGTGTAATGGTCCCAGCTACTTGGGAAGCTAAAGTGGAAGAATCACCTGAGCCCAGAAAATCAAAGCTGCCATGAGCCATGATCAAGCCCCTGCACTCCAGCCTGGGTGACAGAGTGAGACCCCAAATCAAAAATAAAAATAAAAACAAAATAATTGTTATTGAACTCATTAAGTATTCAGAATCTGTGTCCTCATAAACTAGAAATAATAATATTTACCAAGCAGTTACTATGTGCACTGTACAACTTTAGATTGATTTTTCTCATATAAATGCCTATAACTTTATCCTCATAAAACCCATAGGAAGTATATACTATTACTAACATCTTTCCATTTAATAGGTGAGAAAACTGAGGCACAGAGAGGTAAAGTGATTTGACCAGGATCACACAGCTAGTAAATGAGAAAGTTAGACCCCAACGCAGGGAGTCAGCGGAATGAGTCCACACCACTAAACCCCTGTGCCATACTGCCCTCCAGAAATAATACCACTATATCGTTATGGTATCATATAATAGTATTATTATATTATCAGATAATGTATTACTATAATACCTTCCTCCCAGAGTTTGGGGGAAAGGGGTTAATGAGATAAAAGCTATAAAAAAATTTTTTTAGTAGGTGTCTCACTCGGTCGCCCAGGCTGGAGTGCAGCGGCATGCACACAGCCACTGCAGCCTCGACCTGCTGGATACAGGTGATCCTTCTACCTCAGCCTTCCAAGTAGCTGGAATCACAGGCACATGCCACCAAGCCCGGCTAAATAGTTAACTGATTTTCTACAGGGTGCCAAGACCATTCAATGTGGAATGAAGCCTTTTCAACAAATGAGGCTAACTGGACATCCACATGCAAAAGAATGGAGTTGGACCCCTACCTCACACCATATTAAAAAATTAATTCAAAATGGTACATAGGACCTAGATGTGAGAGTTACAACAACAAAACTTTTAGAAGAAAACACAGGCATAAAATACAAACCACAGAATGGGAGGAAATATTTGTAAGTCATACATCTGATAAGGGTCTAATATATATACAGAACTCTTACAACTCAACACTAAGAAAACAAATGATCCAATTTAAAAATGGGCGAATGATTTGAATAGGCATTTCTTCAAAGAAGATATACAAATGGCCACTAAGCATATCTACAGATGCTCAATATCATTAGTAAAACGAAAAGCAAAATTGCAATGAGATACCATTCACGTACACTAGGATGGCTATAATAAAAAGACAGTTAAGTTTTAGTGATGATATGGAAAAACTGGAACCCTTATTCATGTACATTGCTGGTGGGAATGTAAAATGGTACAGCTGTTCGGGAAAACAGAGTTAAACATCAAGTTACCATATTACTCAACAATTACACTCCTAGGCATGTACCCAAAAGAAATTTAAAAATATGTCCACACAAAACTTTTACACACACTTATAGCTTAAAATGTGAAACCCAAATATTCAGAAACTGATTAGCAGATCAACAAAAAGTGGTATAGTCATAAAATAGAATATTATTCAGCCATACAAAGGAATGAAGTATTGACACATGCCACAACATGGATGGATCTGGAATACATTATTTTAAGTAAAAGAAGCCAGACATAAAGGCCACATATTGTACAATTCTATTTATTTGAAATTTCCAGGAAAACTCATAGAATCTGAAAAGTGGATTAGTGGTTGCCAGGGTATGGGAGTGGAAGAAAGGGATTGACTTGGAGCTTCTTGTGGGCTGATGGTTGCACAACCCTGTGAATATACTAAAGACCACTAAATTATACATTTTTAAAGGATAAATTTTGTTTGAGTGCTGTGGCTCACACCAGTAATCCCAGCACTTTTGGAGGCCAAGGCGGGAGAATCGCTTGAGCCCAAGAGTTTGAGACCAGTCTGGACAATATAGCAGGACCTTGTCTCTACAAAAATCAGAAAATTAACCGGCATGGTGGTCGTCCTAGCTACTTGGGAGGCTGAAGTGGGAGGATGGCTTAAGCCCAGGAGGTCGAGGCTGCATTGAGCTCTGCTTGTGTCACTGCATTCCAGCCTCAGCAACAGACTGAGACCCCAACTCAGTAAATAAGTAAATTTTATGGAATGTGAATTTATTTCAATTTTAAAAAAGGATGTTAGGCCGGATATAGTGACTCATGCCTTTAATCCCAGCCCCTTAATAGGCTGAGGTAAGAGGATTGCTTGAGCCCAGGAGTTTGAGACCAATCTAGGCAACACAGCAAGACCTAGTCTCTACAAAAAAAAAAAAAAAAGCCAGGCATGGTGGCATGCACCTGGAGTCTCACTACTTGAGAGGCTGCGGTGAGCCATGATTGTGCCACTGCACTCTAGCCTGGGCAATAGAGCAAGATAGTGTCTCAAAAAAAAAAGGAAACTAGCTTTGAACCTGTAACTAGCTTTGCTAATTGAATTTGTTACACTTAAGTTCTAAATTTGCACTTTAATGTTTGTGTGAATTATATTTATTACTTATTTATACATATACATAATTTTTCTTCCCTACCTCCTAAATTGGGACCCTTCTTTGGATTCTGAAAGTTGTTTTTTAATATTCTCATGTGTATCAGTAAACTATGGTAAGCATGAAAATTAAGGAGAGGTCACACGTCGCATGTATCACTGAGTGAACAGATTCTGTGGTAAGTTCCCCGGTTTTCTTTCCTTGGACCTGATGTTTTCTATAAAAAGCTCCTTGTAACGTCTGTGGAAGAACACAAGCGGTTTCACTGCAATGGTTCACTAACAAAATCTGTCCCCTGGATTCCCATCACCTAAATACAAGGCAAATCACTTTGCCTTTTCTTTGACAATATGTTGCAGCTGAAAGTTTCTGATCACTCCCTCTTAGAGGCTGCAGTGCCCAGGGATTTAAGCAGGGGCTTGGAAGTCTGTTTTGGTTCAAACCCTGGCCTGTCACCTGTCAGCTGAGTGAGTATATGGGTAAGTTATACAACCTTTCCAAGTCTCCGTTTTTCCATCTGTAAATAGGGAGAATGATAGTAACTAATCATAGGGTTGTTATGAGGATCACATGAAAACGACACACAGAGAATGCTTAGTAGCATGCCCGGGACATAGTAAGTGCTCGATAAATGTCTGCTTATCCTCATCAGTCACACTGTTGTATCCCCAATGCCTAGTGGTTAAGAAATGTCATTTGAACGAATAGATGAGCTCAGTTGTAGGCAAAATGAGAACAGTGTCCTCTGAGAGGCTTGCCTCTGTTTGCTACATGAAGGGCCCCCAGGCAGATGCAAAGTCCTACCTATTAAGTGATGGGGTTCCTGAGAGTTTGGCCTTAGATTCACTCAGTCTTCTAAGTGCCCAGGAATATGCTGAGGGATCCGAAATGACAGGGAGCCCCTGAGAGGGAAGGGAGCACCCAGTGGAACTTCACCCTCCGGGCATCTGGGGGCCTATAACTGTTCTCCCCTCTCACCCTATGTGACCGTCTGTGTAGGCAAGTTCTCTGGCCCTTTCCTTATGTTAAAAGGAACTTGTTCCCTTTGTTTTGTGTTTTGAAGTCTTTCTGGCAGTCAGTCATGCTTTTTTTTTTTTTGGAGTGGGAGTCCCACTCTGTCACCCAGGCTGGAGTGCAGTGTTAGCTCACGGCCACTGCAGCCTCAACTTGCTGGGCTCAGGTGATCCTTCTGCCTCAGCTTTCCAAGGCACACGCTGTCACACCCTGCTAATTTTTTGATTTATTGTAGACATAAGGTCTCGCCATGTTGCTCAGGCTGGTCTTGAACCCCTGAGCTCAGGCAATCCTCTCGCCTCCACCTCCCAAAGTGCTGGGATTACAGGCGAGAGCCACTGCGCCCGGCCTTCAGTCATGCTTTAACCACCTTATTGCTGACTTTTGGAAAAAACTAGGAGGGTTGATGCAGGGGAAGACAACTGAATACATTTTGGAAGATTCAGAGAGCTGCGAGGCCTCTGCGGCACAGGAAGATCATTGGCTCAAGGACAGTGGGCAGAAAGGAATATCCTGTGGTGTGACAATACAGGAAAAAGCCAGTGTGTTTCCTACTCTTTTAGTCACTCAACATAACACTTCTGGCACCAGATGTTCTGTGGTGGGCAGGTCTATGCAAACCTACCTCCAAAGGCCAAGGAAGCTGAGAGGCCAAAGAAAAAGGCTAGCAAATCCAGTTTCTCTGAAAGAAACATTTAATAGGGTCTTAAGGACAGAAGCAACGCCTCAGGCAGCTGCAGGAGAGGTGATCCCCAGGCGCCCTTCTTACCAGATCCAGGTTCATGTGCCTTAGAAGGGATGTGTATGACAACTAAAGGTGACCCCTCAGGGAAAGGCAAGAATGCTAGGTGCTTCATAGCCTATAATTTGCTTAAGGGCAGAATTTATGATAAGCATGTGCTCATAACAGTAGATAAAGTAGAGTCTGGGCGGGGTGGCTCACGCCTATAATCCCAGCACTTCAGGAGACAGAGGCCAAAGGATTGCCTGAGCCCAAAAGTTCCAGGCCAGTCATGCAGACAGTTCCCGAAAGGGTACTGCAGTTGTTATGCTAATATTGGACAAAATAGGATTTATGCCAAAAACTGTTACAAGGGACAAGGAAGGACATTATATAGTAATAAAAGGGTCCAGCCTGTAATTCCAGCACTTTGGGAGGCTGAGGTGAGTGGCTTGCCTAAGCCCACAGGTTCCAGACCAGCTTGGGCAACTTGGTGAGACCTTGTCTCTACAATAAATCAAAAATTAGCTGGGCGTGGTAGTGGTGCCTGTAGTTCTGGCTACTTGGAAGGCTGAGGCAGAAGGATCGCCTGAGCCCAACAGGTCAACGCTAGGGTGGCCGTGAACATGCATGTACTCCAGCCTGGGCAACAGAGTGAGACTGCAACTCAAAAAATAAATAAATAATAAAAGGGTCAATTCACCAAGAAGATTATAAGCATATAGGCACCAAACACTAGAGTTCCAAATATGTGAAGCAAACATTGACAGCTGCTATAGACAGTAGTTATACAATAATAACTGTACAATGTCCCACTTTTAATAATGGATAGAAAATATAAACAGGGCTGGGCATGGTGGCTCATGCCTGTAATCCTAGCACTTTGGGAGGCCAAGGCAAGAGAATTGCTTGAGCCCAGGCGTTCAAGACCAGCCTGGACAATACAGTGAGAACTTGTCTCTACAAAAATTAGCTGGGCATGGTGATGCATGCCTGTAGTTCCAGCTACTAGGGAGGCTGAGGTGGAAGGACTGCCTGAGCCTAGGAGGTTGAGACTGCAGGTGAGCGAGCCATGATGGTGCCACTGCATTCCAGCCTGGACGACAGACTGACTACTACAATTTAAAAAAAAAAAAGAAAGAAAAAAAAGAAAATCTAATGATAGAGAAAGCTTGAACAACACTTTAACCAACTAGACCTAAAGACATATATAGAACACTCCACCTGATAACACTAGAATGCAGATTCTTCTCAAGTGTACACAGAATATTCTCCAAGATAGACTACAAGTCTCAATTTTAAAAGTTTGAATTTTTTTTTTTTTTGAGTTGGAGTTTCACTGTCACCCGAACTGGAGTGCAGTGGCCACTCCCAGCCACTGTACCCTCGACCTGCTGGGCTCCGGCGATCCTTCTGCCTCAGCCTTCCAAGTAGCTGGAACTACAGGCACGTGCTACCATGCCCGGCTAAAAAGTTTGAATTCTTATAAAGCATCTTTCCTGACCACAATGGAATGAAGCCAAAAATCAGTAATAGAAAGAAAACTGGAAGCCAGGCTCGGTGGCTCAGCTTGTAATCCTATGCTTTGGGAGGCTGAGGTGAGTGGATTGCCTGAGCCCGTGGGTTCAAGACCCACCTTGGGCAACTTGGCCGAGACCTCATCTCTACAATAAGTCAAAAAATTAGCCGGGCATGGTAGCTCACTCCTGTAGTCCCAGCTACTTGGAAGGCTGAGGCGGAAGGATCACTGGAGCCCAGCAGGTCGAGGCTGCAGTGGCCAGGAGCATGCCACTGTACTCCAGTCTGAGCGACAGAGTGAGACTCCAACTCAAAAAAAAAAAAAAAAAAAAGAAAGAAAACTGGAAAATGCACAAATATGTGGTAATTAAACAACACATTATTTTATTTTATTTTTTTATTAGAGATAGGATCTCACTCTGTTGCCAGGCTGGAGTGCAATGGTGAGATTATAGTTTACTGCTGCTTCAAACTCCCGAGCTCAAATGATCATCTAGTCTCAGTCTCCCAAGTAGCAGATACTACAGCTATGCTCCACCATGACTTTCTTAAGCCATAAGTCAGAAAAAAAAATCACAAAAGAAGTAAGAAAATACTTAGAGATGAATAGATGAAAATACAACCTACCAAAGCTTATAGGATGAAGTCAAGGCAATACTCAGAGGGAAATTTATAGCTATAAATGCCTACATTTTTAAAAAAGAAATATCTCAAATCAATAAACTTTACACCTTATGGAACCAGAAAAAGAAGAGCAAATGAAACCAAAAGCTAACAGAAAGAAAGAAATAAAGATTACAGCAGAAATAAATAAAATAGATCACGGAAAAACAATAAAGAGATCAATGAAACCAAGTTTATTCTTTGAAAAGATCGATTTGACAAACCTTTAGCCAGAATGACAAAGAAAACAAGATAGAACATGCAAATAATCAAAATCAGAAATAAAAGCAGGGATATTACTACTGAACAAACAGAACTAAAAGTATAACAGAAGCCGGGCTTGGTGGCTCAGCCTTTAATCCCTTGCCTGGGGAGGCTGAGGTGAGTGGATTGCCAGAGCCCGCGGGTTCGAGACCCGCCTGGGCAACTTGGCGAGCCCTCATCTCTACAATCAATCAAAAAAATTAGCCGGGCGTGGTAGTGCGCGCCTGTAGTTCCAGCTACTTGGAAGGCTGAGGCGGAAGGATCCCCGGAGCCCAGCAGCTCAAGGCTGCGGTGGCTGGGAGCAGCCACTGCACTCCAGTCTGGGCGACTGAGTGAGACTCCAACTCAAAAAAAAATAAAAAATAAAAAAATAAAAGTATAACAGAATACTATGAACAATTGTACACCAAAAACTGGATAAGCAAGATGAAATGAACAAATACATAGGATCATACACATTATGTAAATGAACTAAAAAAGATTACCACAGTAATCAAAACTGTGGTACCGGCATAAGGACAGACATACAGGCCAATGGAACAGAACTGAGAGTTTATAAATGAGCCCATACATCTATGGCCAATTGATTTTTGACAAGGGTACCAAGTCCGTTCAATGTAGAAGGAATAGTCTCTTCAGTGGATGGTGCTGTGGCAGCTGGAGTTCCACAGGCAAAATAATGAAGCCTTGAGTGCTGGGCTCAAACGATCCTCTTGTCTCAGCCTCCAGAGTAGCTGGAGCTACAGGTACACGCAATCATGCCCGTTTTTATTTTTTATAGAGACGAGGTCTCACTCTGTTACCCAGGTTGGTCTTGAACTCCTGGCGTCAAGCAATCCTCCCACCTCAGCCTCCTAAAGTGCTGGGTTACAGCCCTGAGCCACTGCTTCTGGCCACTTACATTTAGAAATGTAAAAGCCATTCTTAGCTCATGATTCACACACTAACAGGCAGCTGGCCGTAGTTTGCCAAATTCTACAGTTGAAGAAAAAGAGAGAAAGCATTATTCACATTCCTCACACAAGTTCTAATGAGACAAAGAGGCAGCATCAGGTAAAGGACAGGAAAGAGGAAGGAAGAACTCCCAAGTGCTGGTTCTTTTAAATGATCAATAAACAGTCAAACAAGTTTAATTCAGAAAAAGAAAACATAAAAAATGAGTCCTAATTACAAGAGAAAACTATGCACAATTACATACCAATAAAATTGAAAATCTTGTTGACAGCCGGGCTCGGTGGCTCGCCTTGGGAGGCTGAGGTGAGTGGATTGCCTGAGCCCGCGGGTTTGAGACCCGTCTGGGCAACTTGGCGAGACCTCATCTCTGCAATAAATCAAAAAATCATGATTTACAATAAATCAAATTATTGATTTACAATAAATCAAAAAATCAGCCAGGCGTGGTAGTGCGCGCCTGTAGTTCCAGCTACTCGGAAGGCTGAGGCGGAAGGATCACCGGAGCCCAGCAGGTCGAGGCTGCGGTTGCCGGGAGCGGCCACTGCACTCCAGTCTGGGCAACAGTGAGACTCCAACTCAAAAAAAGAAAATCTTGTTGACATGGAGCAATAAAGGAGAAAATATGAATTTACAGATGTGGGAGAAAAGTGTGCTTCAGTAAAAAAATGACACATTGTAAAGAGCAGTAACCTGGTTTCTGATTCACATTCTGGGGCTCTGGACCTTTCCTTGCCTTTGAGGTATTTTACAACACTGTAGACTAGATTGCAAAAAATTCTTGTATAGAAACGTGCAAATAAGATTACTCAGAGGTTTGGTTGACTTCCTCATTGTGGAAGGAAAAAGCTAGTTTTGTGTCCATTAAGAAAATCACTTCCATGTTCCTTTACTCCAAATAAATTTGTCTTCACCCTTGCACTGATGGTAACATCTTCTCAGTTCCCTCGTTGCGTTTTTAAAAAATCTTTAACGTGTTCATTTTATATCTATCCATATGAAAGTTATTTCACTTTTGATTATTGAAATTAGCCAAGGACAATAGAAGGGGAAAAAATTACCTCCAAAAGTTTCCAGGGACACGTTCACATCCTCAATGAGCTTTGTATCCCTGATCAGAAAGCAGAAGACAGTAAGTCTGTTTTATGTTGACAGCGTTACTCTGACCACAGAATCTGGGAAGACAGCACCTGAAGGCCAAGCTAGCAGGTTCAAACCTGGCTGCGAGTGGAATGGCCTGGGGAGCTCCCTGGGAACACCGGTGCCAGGCCCTCCGAACCATGAAGCACAAATCACAGGCCCTGGGAGCGGGCTTGACCGTCTGGGTTTAATGAGGTCCTCAGGAAGCTTTATTGAGTGCTGTTAGTCATGTTTTACAAATCAAAGAACCAAGGTCACCCTTGGAGCTTGGCTAACAGCTGCTTCAGGCAGCCCCGGGGCAGGGCCAGTCCCTCCTTCTCCTCCTCCCCCCACCCTCCCCACTCTATTCTAAAAGTTACTCAGCCCACAAGGTCTTAGAGGTGGACAAGTCAGGAAGGTGAAAGTAATGACGGCACTGCCCCCCAGTGGAGGAGCTTGGCAAACACCTCATCCAACTGCTGGGCTGCGGTGACGCATCCGCCTCAGCCTTCCAAGTAGATGGAACTACAGGCACACGCTACTACACCCAGCTAGTTTCTGATTTATTGTAGAGACAGGGTCTCGCCAAGTTGCCTAGGCTGGTCTCGAATCCACAGGCTCAGGCAATCCACTCACCTCGGCCTCCCAAAGTGCTAGTATTACAGGCTAAGCCACCAAGCCCAGCCTGGTTATTTTCTTAATTCAGCTCTAATTTCTCCCACTTACACACAGCCCAATCCTTCCCTCACCACTGCTAGACTCCAAAGAGCTCAGGAGGGGATAGGCTTCTTTAAGCAGAAGGCATACAGTGGCCTGACCCCCACACAAAAGTTCATTGTGCATAAATGAGGGTGAAAGCTCTTCCTTACAGAAGAATGCTAGTACATATAAAAGGAATGACTGAGCTAGAACATCAATAGATGCTTAAGCTAGCAGGTGAAAAATGTGAATAGGATATTTAGCTCCAAAATCTCTCTTCATACTTTAGTAATTACGAAGTGCAACTTGACAGATGCACTTTAATCTAAGGGCTCAAAGCAAACATCATTCAAAATGACAAATTCTGTGCCTCTTGACATGATGCACCAAGAACACAGCAACTCCCTTTGGGGATAACTGGCAAATTTTGATTAGGTATTATGGATTAGATGGTGTTAGATTACCTCATTTCAATCATTGTAGCTATGTAAATAAAATGTTCTTTTAGAAAATAGACATTGAGCTGGGAAGGATGGCTCATGCCTGTAATCCCAGCACTTTGGGAGGCGGAGGTGAGAGGATTTCCTGAGCCCAAGGGTTTGAGACCAGCCTGGGCAATTTGGTGAGACCACACATCTACAATAAATAAAATTAGCTGCGAGTGGTAGCCCGCACCTGTGATTCCAGCTACTTGTAAGGCTGAGGCAGAAGGATTGCCTGAGCCCAGCAGGTCGAGGCTGTGGTGGCCATGGGCACTGCCACTGCACTCCAGTCTGGGAGACAGAGTGAAACTCCACTCAAATAAAAGTTTTTCATAAGCAAAGTGGCTTTCCAGACCACTCAGGATTTCTCCAAACCCTGAAGTGTGGGGGGGACACTGCCCAGCTCTCATCTCAGTGTTGGGGAATACAACTAACTGGGCAAGGCCCTTGCTCCTTCACTGAACTCACTCCCCAGGTGAGGCAGCTCCCCTAAAGCCAGTCAGCTCTTGTGTCCCCTTAAGAGAACTCCTGCCCTCAGCTCCACCCACACCCAAAGACACAGATGGCAGGCAAGATTGTTGTCCCAGGTTTATTGAAAATATTACGGCATCACAGAAAGACTCAAACAGCTCCTCGTGGTGTTTTGAAGTTCATCCCAACTGTCGGCTGAGTGACCTGCAGGTTGGACAGACTGCCAAAGTCCTGGAACAACAAAACAGATTCAGTGTGAGGCACATCAGTAAGATTTGTGGTCAGAGCTCCTGCACCACTGCCAGGCTGGTTGGACCAGCAGTAGCAGGCCTCCTCCCTGTCCCTGAAGCGACAGCAGTCTTGAGCCACTGAGATCTGAAGAACCCCTCCCTCCAACAGTCAGACACCAGGGCCTCACACGTCAGTGCCTTCCACTTTGCTGGAGTGATCTTTCTTCCACACACCTGACCACATGGCATCCCTACCTATACCTGTCCGCGACTTTTACCCAACCAGTCATGCCACTTTTCTCCTTGTTTTCACAACCCCTTCACAACACACTAAAAAAAAGGGCCTCTCAATTCTGGCACTCTTGATAGCTTGGGCTAGATATTCTTCATTATAGGGAGCGGCCTTGTGCATTGCAGAAAGATTGGCAGCACCCCTGGCCTCTACTCATTAGATGTCCCTTAGCCATGACAACCAAAAATGTGTCTAGGCACTGCCAAATACTCCCCTCTGTCCTGAGAATATACAGCACAACTTCCCTTCCAGAACATAAACTCAGTTTAGAGTAATCACTAATCCAATTCGTTAAGAGCCCAAGCACACAGGGCACCAAGCAGTCCGCCCTAAGTGAGCTTAGGCTAGTTGATGGAGGAAGAGCCCAAAGCCTATCTGGAACTTAATGTGCTTTCTGATCCTCAGAAACCCATTTTTATTTTACACTTCAGTGTTTTTCTGAGTGAAAGATACATTTTGTTCTTTGAATGTTAATGAACATTTAGTGGCCACAGAAATGGAAAAATGAGGTTGCTCCAAATCACCAGCAGCATGATGGACTTCAAAGCCCATGCTTTCACCAAACCATATAAAAGGACTTAGACCAAGCAGTGGCCCACACCTATAATCCCAGCATGGTGAGAAACCAAAATGCTTCTCAAGGTGGGGAGATCCCTTGGACTCAGGAGAGTCTGGAGCCTGGTTGAGACAATGACTCAAAAAAGAAAAAGATAAGCCACCAAAGAGAAACATCAAACACAATGGAGATGCCTGTGGACAAAGTAGTGCATGGTACGTATTTGGAAACTGCACATTTCTCAGTGGTTAGCACAGAGACAAAACAAAAGGAATGAACGTCTGAGGGAAACCAGGCAGAATGAAAAGAAAATAGGCCCCCAACAAAGGAGGCCATGTGAGCCAACACACAAGGAACCAAGAGAGAAAGGGTGTCCTGGAAGCAGCCACTAGATTCGAGAATTATGACCTTGTTCTGAGCAAACTCAATGCACACAACATTCAACAGCCAGCTACACCCATTTTGAAAACAGTCTAGTTTAGTAATGGTGAGACACCTAGATGGGATTCCCAACTCTGCCATTCACTAGTTGTGTAAACTTGGTGTTAAGCTGTTATTAACAGATAATGAAAACCTGATGATTCTTGACCAGGGAAGGAGTACTTTAAAAATCCAGCAAGCACTTACCAAAAGCTTCAGCATTTCCTTAGTGTCAGGATCCACTTCAATGATCTCCTGATCCAGGGCTGAGACCTAGAAAGAAGAGATAGGCCCAAAATATCAACCAATGAGGTTATCTCTTTACCTCTCTTGCTTCTCTCCCCAGATTCTTAAATAAGCAGACCAAAAAAAAAGAATAAAAATAAAAAAGAGAATGAGGGGGTGGGGTGAGGACAGCATCTCACACTCACAAGGCGAGCAGTCCGTTACAGTATACAGGCCCCAGTGACCCGTTTGTCTGGTTTTACCTTCTTCCTATCCCTTATTCAAAACCTTAAGACTGTGTTTACACCTCAGCAATATTATGTAAGTATTGTAGTATTCTGTCATTACTTTTACCACAGTAGCAAACATCAACCCAGGAGACATGATAGCAGTCATCAAACAAGCATCAAGCGCTCTGGTGTGTCAGATGGAATAGACTTAACTGGCCTCCACCGAGCAGGACGGATGCTAGCAAACAGGTAGGGGATTACAGGCAGCTACAGCCGGCTAAGGGTGCGTGGATAAAAAGCCTCCTCAGACTCAGATGAGGTCCCCTTGGAAGCCAGAACAGTGTTCTCAGGAACCCGCTGCAGCATCACTTGGGAGATAAGCCAGCAAGCTTACCTCCGGAACGTAATTGTCCCTCCTTTCTCTCTCCTCCTCCTGCAACTTGATGGAGATGCCTCTCACTGGGCCTCTCTGGATCCGCTTCATCAGATGCGTGACATAGCTACAAGCACACATGCCCCGGAAACAGTGAGAACACACCAACTCCCCGCCGGTACCCAGAGCAGGAGAGATGCCCGTTTCAGTTCTCCTGCACAGTGGAGGAGGGGTCTGCTATCCTGGGGTCGCCTACACAGAGTTCTGTCTACACGAGCTCCCTTTGGCTCCTCTTACTCTATTAAAACTCTCCTTCAAGGTTATCAAAACAGTCTTCCTTCCCAAAGCTTGCAGGACCCTCGTACCCTTCATTTTCCTTCTCCAAGTTCAAGTTCACAAAATGTAACAGTACGTTGGCCTTCACCATACGCTAATCTTCCAAGATGTATGCCTAGGGGTTTTTTTGGACATCACGAGGAAGGCTTATTAAACGGACACCGAAAGACACCAAGGCTTCAAAGGCAGGAGATCTGGCGGTGGCTACCCCTCCCGACTAGTGTCGCCGCCAGTCGTTGTTAACACGAACATCAGCTCATCCCAACAAGAAATCCTGCAGACGCACGCAAGACCCCGGCTCTTCTCGGGAGCGTCAGGGAGACTCGCGCTGACACAGCCACCACGGCAGTCTCTTCCCGAGTCGGAGGACTGCAGAGCCCAACAACCCGCCCGCGGGGCCACGGCTTTCCGCCCTCCGCCAGGCCCTGGAGGCCGAGCACAGCCTCAACTCACCCGGCTATCTTGTTGCGGAGCTTCTTGCTGGGAATAATGGCGATCTCCTCGCACACGCGCTTGTTCGTGTGGAAGTCGTTGCCCAGGCGCGTGTAGTACTTCTCAATGATGACCCGGGCCGCCTTCTTCACGGTTTTGGTTCGAACGCGGCCCTGCGGGTGCAAGGACGAAATCACTCACGAGCCAGCGAAGCTCCCGGGAAGAGCGCGGGGCCAAGGGCCCCACAGAGAGAGGGCCGCGCTAGGCAGTGCTGGGCGCGGGGTTCAACGAGGAAGCCGCCGGCCCGCAGCGCTCCAGCCTGGCAGGGCTCCCAGCCTGCTCGGCCCAGAGCCTCCCATTACGGGCTGGAAGCTGCGGGAATCAGCGGATGGAGGACGATTGAGCTAAAAAGCGGCCCCAGGCCAGAACACCTACCATATTGGCGGGTCCTTGGTAAGAGAGAAAACAGGAAGCACAAGAGAAGCCTATAAAGCGCAGGCCAGAAAGCCGCTTCCGCCTAAGCCGAGGGTGTGCTCTAAAGCCCACAGCGGCCCCTAGCGGAGCGGCGCGTACGTAGACGGTCTGCCCCGCCCCCCGGCGGGTGGGTCTCCTCCGTTTCCGCGTCCCGCTGCCACTTCCGGTCATCTTGGCCTCACTTCTATCTCCCCTCTGTTGGTAACCGGATCGTCCGTTTAATGTGCTCTAGTCTAGTAGGGAAGCATCTCTTCCACACACGACTGGGAGAGGCGTCCTTCGGAAGACGAAGGAAGGCTATCCGGGGCCATTTTCCTTGTTTCTCACTTTTCAGTGAGGAAGTAGGGGATGGTGCCCACCTAGCCCAAGGGTCAGACTTGTCACCTCTAACTTGGCGGAAACTCGGGTGCGTCTGGGAGAGGCACATTTCTTCTGGTTCAAACGTTTCCTTATCAGAGGGGCTTTCCCTCCAACTTATAGAAATAGCTTCCTCACTATCCCTTTAAAGCTGCTCTTAAAAGTTCCTAACACGTGCCACAGGTCTCAATTCTCTCAACTAGGGGTGAGTCCCACAACAGGATTATCTTGCTTAGCTAATCCCCAGTGGTTGAACAGTGCCTAGTGCATAGCAAGCTCTCAAATATTAAAATGAATAAATGAAGGTTCCATTTCTCCTGCAGAGCTCATGAAGCACGGCCTCCACCCACCATCTTTAGCCTGTTCCCACCAGTCCTCAAACCAGGGCCTTCTGAAGTCACTAGGGCAGGTTGCTCCCGGTGGGCCTCATCAGCCTAGGAAGAGTCCTGCCCCCTTCCTCCAACTCCTCTCTCTGGGCTGAAGGCAGTCCTGAGTCCCCATCTGACCTAAGGAAAGGCTGGGCTGGCCCGGTTGGAGAAGTTAAGCAACTGACTCTTTCTGGGAACAGAAGGCTGAAGCAATTGACTCTTTCTGGGAACAGAAGCCCTCACCCTGAAAATGGCACCTGAACAAGGAATGGGAAGGGGGGGGGAACAGATGCCTCACTCTGTGGAACAGGAGAGCTCAAAAGGAGACCAAAGAAGGGGGGCCATAATCACCTGAGAGAGTTGCAGGAACAAGCTTTCAATCACGCTGCTGCTGGTCCTAAGTGAAAGTTCAGGTCTCTCATTTGAGGTATTCCCTGACCCTGCCCAATAGTGAGCGTGCACCGCACAGAAGAGCTGCTTCAATATACAGGGTGCCCTGCACCTCAGACTAAATTGGAGTCTCCCTGATCAGTTCAACGGCTGGGCACAGGCCCAGTCTACTGAAAATAATCAGCAACAGACCCTGTCACAAAACTGGGAGCTCTGAGAAAATCCAGGTGATGAGGCTCTTGGAAGAACAGCAAAAAGCAAATAACTCGTTCTCAGATAGAAAATGGGTCAACAAAGGTGAGTACGAGAGGATGAGAAGCCTCCCAAGAAACAGGCTTACACCTGCAGAAGCTGAGAACAAGTGGCTCCTGCTGACATCCAAGCACCTGCACCTCCAGCTCCAAGCTGGGTCTGAAGGCTGTGAGGAGCCCAGAGAAGCTAAAATGGGAGGACTTTTCATACTTGGGCTAGAAGCACCCAGCCACTGAGGAGGCATCTCCAAAGTACTTTGACCATGGAATTAACCAAGATGCACTCTAAAGGAGGGGCCCGTCTCCCACATGGTCCCACGATTATCCTGGACTGGAATCCCTTGCCTATCACAGGACATCCAAGGAAACGAGCTGTTACTCTGGAAATTGTTGCCCCATTGCTCCCCTTGTTCCCAGATCTCAGACACAGAGACAAAATCAGAACTCTGCTGCAACGTGTTTATTATGTGCCCAAAAAACTACACCACAGCTTACTCCACACATCTGTAGAGAGTGCAGTCTTGCCTGCATATACTACAATGAGGTAGAGACTTCACACACAGCTTCACAAAACCCACAGAGTAGCTGGGATATGCAACAATGCAACGTCAGCTCAGCAGGAGGGGGGGTTATGACACTGGTTCTTTGGCACACAGCTTCCCTAAGAGGGGCAAGTAGTTTTTCTTTAAAAAAAAAAAAAAAAAAAGAAGGAAAGAAAGAAAAAGTCAAGTTTTCAAATTTCAGTAGCTTTTCAGTCAACTGCAACTGTTGTTTTATACATTCTTCAAATGAAAGATATAAGGGAAGGGTACTTGCCCCCTCTAAGAGAAAGGGCTCCTGTGAGCCTTCATCTGCCCCCACCAAAAAGCAGCCCTTTTTAGCTCAGTTACAAAAGAAAAAAGTCCTGTGACTTTGTGATTAAAAACTTCTATCAACCCCCCCCACATAAGTGCAACTTAAGAAGGTGCAATAAACCATTTAAAACTATATACAGCAGCCGCTCAAACACCGTTTTATCCGGTCCAGTTTCAAATAAAACAAAAATTTTTTTTTCTTGGTTGCAAATACCTTGATTTGCAACTGTGAGAAACAGTGACCAGCAGTCCCCCAGACACAAATTTGCTATAATGTTAAAAGCTGCCAGGAAAGAAAAAAATCTCTTGTTCCAAACGACTTAAAAATTGTTTTAAGGAGTGTAAAAAGGAACCGGTAAAAACCCTCGAGCGTAAAATATGAAATATGATTTTGGTTTAAATGAAGAGCAAAGTCTCCTTGTTGTTTACAGTAAAAAACACCAGCTGAACACTCAGTTTATGCCGTTCAGGTGGGGGTTAAATAAATGGAAAGGCACTGTATGGCAACTGCAAGAATGAAACCAATGAGACCTGCGCATCACCACCATCAGTATTGCAAGGAATGTAAAAAAGCGCTTTTAATAAATAAACCTAGATGTAGGCATCCGTGTCAATACCTTTCTGGACACGTAGTTTGTTTTTGTTTCTTTTTTTTTTTTTTGCTTTTCATCGGCAAAATGAGGAACTAAAATCTGGGAAAACTACAGAGCCGCTTGGAGGGTGAGCCAGAAGGTCCTTGCCCTGGCACACCCCCTGAAAACAAAACCCGACAAAACTCATTGTGCATTAATTAGTGCAGAAACAAAGACAGATTCAGCAAGTGCAAAGGTGACTACAATTTTCCCTTGTCCTCGGGAAGCCAGCTCCCTGGTCGCCAGTGGCAGGGTGGTGCAGGCTGCTGCCTGACCTGCCAGCTCTGGGCGCCACAGGCCACTGGGCAAGACCAGCTCCTCTAGCTGGAGTCTCGGTTCTTCTGGTTCCGCATCAGGGGGCTGTGGTGGCGCAGGCCCTCCATGCTGTGCCGCCAGTGCCAGCAGCTCCGGCAGAAGTACTTGAAGCAGACCTGGGTTGGGGAAACAAAAAGAGGATGTCATGCCTTGTGTTAGCACCAGCCAGGGAGCTGCTGCATCATCTGCTTGAAGAGGGGGTGGGAGACTCTGATAGCCTCTGTGGGGTTAGAAGAGATGGTCCCTGGAAGCCTGCTCACCCCAATACAGAAGCCTGACTAACCACTCAAATGCACTGTCTGTGTTTCTGTGGGTGGCCTTAAACACGTCTGGCTGCTAGTGTACACAGAGACCGTGCCAGCCTCCCCCACACCCTGTAACACCACAGCTGCTCTCCGAGCCCCTTGCCTTTCTTACCTCCTGCAGAGTAGTTATATCACATGGCAGCTACTGTGAGAGAATCTTTAAAGACACTGAGTACAGATGTTAATGCTGGCAACATGCCTTCCTCTTCCATTAAGTAGAGGTGACTGAGTAAGCACCTCTTGGTCCCACCTCTTGCCAGCTGTGTCATCACAGGCAAGCCACTAACATCCGAGCAATTATCTGAAGATGGAGCTCACTTGTGAAAGACACTGTCTACAAACACCTGCTAGAAGAGGCTGATCAGAGATACACTTGTTCTTGGGCTTTACCTAACAATTCAAACTCACTTCAAACTTTCACTTGGGAGTCTTAGTTTAATTACCAGCTACAGATTCCAAACCTGAGCAGTAACATCGCCAGAGAAATAAAAAAAAGCATCCACTAAGCATGGACTGCTAGTGTCCTAAGAGGCCCCAAACTTCCCCTAACACTTGTCAAAGTGTGATGCAGACTAGCAACACTGGCACCACTTGGATACTTGTTAGAAATGCAGAATCTCAGGCTCCACCCCGAACCCACTGAATGAGAATCTGCAGTTAAACAAGATCATCGGGTGATTTGTTATGTACATTAGAGTCTGAGAAGTAGTGCCTAGCACATCCAGATCTATGTTCTACCTCCTGGAAACATGCAAAAAAAAAAAGCTGCCACGCTGCTTTCTGCCTAATTCTGACACTTGTGGGTACAGCCCAGGTGCAAATACCAAAAACGGTTCAGAGGTAAAGAAGAGACTCTTTGAGTAAAAATAAATTAGTCTAGAAGACCTCAGGGTTAAAGCAGCAATACTTGGCTCATAGGTACTGCTGACCACATCCATGCAGATGTCTATCATCTACAAAAACCACCTATCAGCAGTGATACCACACGTCATAGCAACATCTCAGGCAAGGAGAAGGCCAAAATAGCAAGACAATTCAACAGGGTTCTGAGTCAAGCTATCTACAGTGCGTCCCTAGTCTGACCCTCAGCAAGCATTACAGCTGCCTCCTCTATGCTCTCAGACACCATAAGGTATCTCAGAGCTCCAACATTCAATGTCATGAACTTGGTATAACTATTTTTAAATGAGGGCAGGGACTTCACAGACATCTTATTGCCCAGGAGACTCACCTGATCTCGACAGAAGAAAGGACCAGGCTGAGAACTGCAGATATGACACAGAGAATCTTCCAGGTAGGGGTCAATCTGTACCTGCACAAAAGCAAAATAGGAGGATGAAGTGGCTCTGTTCATCAGGAAATCAGGTGGGCTGGAAGAGAAGGGAACATTACTGGGCCACCCACAGGAATGCAGGACGTCTGTCTGTTTTAAAGGAGGCCTTGAGAGAATTGTGGGCAGAGTTCAGAAAGCGGTCCTGGAGGACATGCTCCATGCAGAGCCAAGCTGGCTGCCTCCAAGACAGGCAATCACATGCCTTACTGCCTGGTCTTCCTCAGCTCTCTATCACTTAGCAATAAGCAAGTGTTCAAAGACTTCAGGAAAGGCTGGATGATAGCAAGCCAGGCTATTTAACAATGCCAAACACCATAGTGAGAAGAGGCACTGAGGAGGCTCAACAGTCCCAGTCCCCTCCTCCTAAGCCTACAAAGACCAGGCCCAGTCCCAAACCCTAACCTTGTGTATTAAGCTCAGCAGTTAGGCTCAATTCCCCACGCACACCCAGCACAAACACAGCTTCAGGTCTTAGGCCTGCCCTGGGTAGTAAAAGCCCCAAGTACCTCTCAGATACCTCAAAATAAGGGCATAAACCAGCCAACTCACCTTCTTGGTGAACTTGGTGGTTTTGATCTCCACAAAAGCAGCACTGACTGCTTTCAGGT
Organism: Tarsius wallacei; assembly: GCA_963574415.1. Classification (NCBI taxonomy): domain Eukaryota; kingdom Metazoa; phylum Chordata; class Mammalia; order Primates; family Tarsiidae; genus Tarsius; species Tarsius wallacei. The sequence continues at coordinate 33,511 of CAUYQG010148917.1, forward strand.
AACTACGTTGGTTATTGAAAGTTACACGACCAGATCCTACGAACAACAGACACAAGTTTACTTTCTAACCAAGGTCTTCCAAATACCACTCTTCAACACTCAGGAAACCCTGTTTTTATAACATTGCTGTCTAATAGAAATATGTGAGCCAGGTATGTAGTTTTAAATTTTCTAGTAGCCACACTGACATAAAATGTGGTGAAAGTAATTCTAATAAATCTTATTTAACACTGTATGTCCAAAATATCATCTCAACATGCAGAACTAGCCATGTTTCACGCACTCAATAGCCACATTTAGCTGATGGCTACCATATAAGACATTGCAGTTATAAGCTATGATGGCACAAAAAATTCAGGAACAGGAGAAGGATCTACAGACCAAATGGGGAGGGAAGGAACTTCTCCAGTGCAGGTAGATGCACAGGTAATCTTAAATGGTTCAGAGTAGAAATTGAGATGCAGATTGAACACTTTTCTGAAAGGTAGGCCCAACAGTCGAACACCTCCTGGTCTGAAGGTAACTCTGGAGACCTAGCATGAGTGCCAGAAGCAGTCCCAACCTGTCAAGTGCTTCCTCCGCCCCTGCAGCCTCTGAAGTCCCCATTCTCAATCTGTAGCACAGCATGAATGAGCATACAGTGCTCTTTCCTGTCCAGATTCACTGTGGGTGGGCAGATGAAGCATTTGGGGAGGTGGGTTAACCACATCTTTTAATTTTTTTTTTGAGCTGGAGTCTCACTCTGTCGCCCAGACTGGAGTGCAGTGGCCGCTCCCGGCCACTGCAGCCTCGACCCGCTGGGCTCCGGCGATCCTTCCATCTCAGCCTTCCAAGTAGCTGGAACTACAGGTGCGTGCTACCACACCCAGCTAGTTTTTGATTTATTGTAGAGATGAGGTCTTGCCAAGTTGCCCAGGCGGGTCTCGAACCCGCGGGCTAAGGCAATCCACTCACCTCAGCCTCCCAAAGGTGCGGGATTACAGGCTGAGCCACCGAGCCTGGCTGGTTAACCACATCTTGATCAGAGAGTTCAGGCTCTGCACCGCCTCCAAACACCACCACTGAGATTATTCTGCCACAACTAGCGAATTGACCTCCTTCCTCTCAGAGGAACCAATCAAAACCTAGTGGTTAGGCCCTCAGACTCCCCCTGAGCTAGGACAGCACAGGCCATGAGCACAGACTTCATTCTGTTGCCTGAGTCAGAGAGTCTTCCTTTAGCCTGACCTGGTCTCTGATCTCAGACAATGCCAGAGCTTATGAAAAATCTTTTTTTTTTTTTTTTTGAGTCAGAGTTTCATTCCGTCACCCAGGCTGGAGTGCAGTGGCACGGTCATGGCCACTGCAACCTCAACCTGCTGGGCTCAGGTGATCCTTCCACCTCAGCCTTCCAAGTAGCCAGAACTACAGGTGTGCGCTACCATGCCTGGTTAATTTTTTGATTTATTGTAGAGATGAGGCCTCAGCAAGTTGCCCAGGCTGGCCTCGAACCTTTGGGCTCAGGAAATTCTCTAACCTCTACCTCCCAAAGTGCTGGGATTACAGGCATGAGCCACCACGCCTGGCCTATGAAAAACATTTTTATTTTATTTTTTTGAGTTGGAGTCTCACTCTGTCGCCCAAGCTGGAGTGCAGCACCATGCTCATGGCACCTCAGTGTCAACCTGCTGGGCTCCGACGATCCTTCCGCCTCAGCCTTCCAAGTGGCTGGAGTATAAGCACGCGCTACCACACCCGGCTAATTTTTATTTATCCTAGAGACAAGGTCTTGCCAAGCTGTTCGGGCTGGTCTCGAACCCACAGCCTCAGGCAACCCACTTACCTCGGCCTCCCAAAGTACTGGGCTTACAGGCTGAGCCACTGAGCCTGGCCTGAAAAACCTTTTTTTTTTTTTTTTTTTAAGAAAGCAGGATTTGTTGAGAGGACAGAAAACTCCCACAGTGGGAGGGGACCCGAAGGGGTTAACCTCTGAAAAACCTTTAATAAAGGAAACTAGGAAAGTTCAGGAACATGCAGCCTTTCAATGAAATATTACCTATTGTCTGTCCTAAACTGGCGTGGCTGTGAACGCTGAACTTCAGCAACATTCCTGCCTCTTTCTCACCTTTTATCGCTTCCTATAGTCTCCAATCACTTTTCCACCCCCTGCATTGGAGGAAAGGGCAGAGAACTGGGTACAGACAAGTCAGTACTAGTGACTTGTCTAGAAAAAAGATGTTATGATGCTGGTACGAGATCTGTAGACCTGGGTCAGGCCTCCTTCTCTGCTCCCGTGAGGCAGTATCACAATCTTGGTCTACTCCCAGGGGCCACACCAAGCTTTCCCACACAGAAGTGGGACACTTACCAATGGGATACCTGTGCTTATCTGTGTCAATCCCGGCATACACCACACCACCAAATAGGTCATTCAAGATGGCTGCTAGGGCCTCAGCATTGAGCATCCCATGCAGAGCACCGACAAACACCGTCCTGCTGGGATCCAGCCTCTGAGAAGGACTCCGAACAAAGTTGCTGTCAGCCAAGACCCAGGGGATCACCTGTACCTGAAAACCACCCAAAGGTATATCAGCCCTGGCAAAGAGCCACAGAGGGAGAAGCTCTTGCATGGCAAGGCACATGCTCTGGAGACACTAAAGCTGGGGCTGCTGAAGCCCGCATGAGGTGAAATGGTGTCAATGTCCATTCTCAGGCAACCGGCATCCAGTAAACTACCCTTACTCCAACCCAACTAGACTTGAATTTTACTGAGTCATGTGTTCAGAATGGGGGAAGTGGAACAACAGCACTCACTCATGCTGGCGTGTAAGCAAAAAAGTTCCAAATTTTCTTTTTTTTTTTTTTGAGTCGGAGTCTCACTCTGTCGCCCAGGCTGGAATGCACATGGCATGCTCACGGCCACTACAGCCTTGACCTGCTAGTCTCAGGCGATCCTTCTGCTTCAGCCTTCCAAGTAGCTGGGACCACAGGCATGCGCCACGACGTCTGGCTAATTTTTTTTTTTTAGTTGGAGTCTCACTCTGTCGCCCAGACTGGAGTGCAGTGGCTGCTCCTGGCCACCGCAGCCTCGACCTGCTGGGCTCTGGCGATCCTTCCGCCTCAGCCTTCCAAGTAGCTGGAACTACAGGCGTGCGCTACCACGCCCGGCTAATTTTTTGATTTACTGTAGAGATGAGGTCTCACCAAGTTGCCCAGGCGGATCT
>CAUYQG010148918.1:0-32420 GCA_963574415.1 Tarsius wallacei
CCCGGCTGATTTTTTGATTTATTGTAGAGATGAGGTCTCGCTTGCCCAGGCGGGTCTCGAACCCGCGGGCTCAGGCAATCCACTCACCTCAGCCTCCCAAAGGCGCGGGATTACAGGCTGAGCCACCGAGCCCGGCTTAATGATCTACATATTAATGGAGTTCTGAGTTATTACCAATAGACGTAGCAATAATGCTAACAATAACAACAATAAGAGTAACATTTATTGAGTGCTTGCTGTATGACACTGTTCCAGGCATTTCACCTATATTACATTTAATCCTTACAATAGCTGGGTGCACACAAACCTATAGCCCCAGCTATTCCAGAGGCTGAGGCAGAGGATCGCTTGAGCCCAGGAGTTTGAGGCCAGCCTGGGTGACATAATGACCATTTCTTAAGAAAAAGAAAATTCTTCATAGTAACCTTATGAAGTATGTATAACTGTTGCCTTTATTTTACAAATGAGCACAGAGAGGCAAGGAAACATGTCCAAGGCCTTACAGCTAGTAAGTGGCACAACTGTAATTTGAGCACAGACTAGAGAATCTGACTCTAGAACCTTCCATCTTTTTCTTTTTTCTTTTTTTGAGTTGGAGTCTCACTACCTCCCAGGCTGAAGTGCAATGGCGTGCTCACAGCCATCCCAGCGTTGACCCGCTGGGCTCAGGCGATCCTTCCACCTCAGCCTTCCAAGTAGCAGGAACTACAGGCTTGTGCTACCATGCCCGGCTAAGTTTTTGATTTATTGTAGAGACGAGGTCTCGCCAACTCACCCAGGCTGGTTTTGGACCCGTAGGCTCAGGCAGTCTTCTCACCTCGGTTTTCCAAAGTGCAGGGATTACAGGCTTGAGCCACCGCGCCTGGCCAAACCTTCCATCTTAACTACTATGCTGTACTGTCTCACAAAGACAGAAAGGCTAAATATTTCTGTTTGGGTTCTTTTTTATTCACTATATAGAACTTCTACAAGGGACTTGATATTTCTAACTTCCTGAGTTAGACAGGAACTACAAGGTTGATGGTTGCCTTTAAAACAATATGTACACGTCAGATATGCAGTGTTATACCACAGACCGATCATAAACCTGAAGAAGACAGCGCAGCTAGGAACCTATTTGAGGAAATTCCATTTTCAGATTTTCACCAGCTGTGCCAGAGCCCCAAGCTGATTAACCTCTGCTGCTCCCAGAGAAGTTGGTTTTGGTTTTGGTGTTTAAAAGTGAATCAAGGGGAACATAAACTGGTGAGGTATGGAACTGACTCAGCAAAATGAAAGCTGTGGTGACCTGTGCTGAGTGGAAGACAGACTTCCCCTGCACCATGTGCTGTTTTATATGTGAAGGGATAGACTTGCCCAAATGAATTATTCTCATAGACTTCATAAAAATTTTGTGAAAATGCTTGTTTGCTTGCTTGCTCTGAGTAGATTAAATTTCTTTCTTTTTTTTAGTTGGAGTCTCACTCTGTCACCCAGGCTGGAGGGTAGTGGCACGCTCTCGGCCACTGCAGCCTTGACTTGCTGGGCTCAGGCAATCCTTCCACCTCAGCCTTCCAGGTAACTGGAACTACAGGCACACGCAACCATGCCCAGCTCATTTTTTTAAAAATTTATTGTAGAGATGAGGTCTCACCAAGTTGCCCAGGCTGGTCTCCAACCTGTAGGCTCAGGCAGTCCTCTTACCTCGGCCTCCCAAAGTGCTGGGATTATAGGCATGCGCCACCGTGCCCAGTGATAAATTTCTTAGGATACTAGTGGTGTGTGTGTGTATACACGGGTTGAGTATCCTTTATCCGAAATGCTTGGGACAAAATTGTTTTAGATTTTGGAATATTTGCATATATATAATGATATGATGATATGTCTTGGGGATAAGACCCAAGTCTAAACACAAAATTGATTCATATACACCTTATACACATAGCCTGAAGTTATTTTATTCAATATTTTAAATAATTTTGTGCATGAAACAAAGTTTTGACTGCCTTTTGACTGCAACCTGTCCGTCACATGCAATCTGATGTGGAATTTTTCACTTGTAGTGTCATTCTGGCACTCAAAAATTTTGAATTTTGGAGCATTTTGGATTTCAGATTTTTGGATTAAGAATGATCAACCTATATATGTGTTTGACTTCATCCTTCTGCATAGTTTTTGTTTTTGTTTTGTTTTGAGTCAGAGTCTTATTCAGTTGCCCAGGCTGGAGTATAGTGGCATGCCCACGATTCAGCACAGCCTTGACCTCAGGTAATCCTTCTGCCTCTGCCTCCCAAGTAGCTGGAAACACGCCACCACTTACTAGCTTGGACATATTCCTTAACCTAATTTTTTGTAGAGACAAGAGTATGCTGCCTAGGCTGGTCTCAAACTCCTGGCTCAATCAGTCCTCCTGCCTTGGCCTCTCAAAGTGCTGGGATTGCTGGTGTGAGCCACTGCACCCAGTCTGGATAGTAATTTTTTTTTTTAGTCCAAGTCTCAGTCTTTCGCCCAGACTGGAGTGCAGTGGCACGCTCACAGTCTCTGAAGCCTCGACCTACTGGGCTTGGACAATCCTTCCTCTTCTGCCTTCCAAGTAGGTAGAACTATAGGTATGCGACACCATGCCTGGCTAATTTTTTGATTTATTGTAGAGATGAAGTCTTGCCAAGTTGCCCAGGCTGGTCTCGAACCCATGGGCTCAGGTGGTCCTCTCACCTTGGCCTCCTAAAGTGCTGGGATTACAGGTGTAAGCCACTGTACCTGGCTTTTTTTTCTTTTGAGTTGGAATCTCACTCTGTCATCCAGGCTGGAATGCAGGGGCATATTCCACAGTCTTGACCTGCTGGGCTCAGGTGATCCTTCTGCCTCAGCCTTCTAAGTAGCTGGAACTACAGGTATGCGACACCATGCCCGGCTAATTTTTTGATTTATTGTTGAGACGAGGTCTCGAGCCCCTGGGCTCAGGCAATCTGCTCACCTCAGCCTCCCAAAGTGCTGGGATTACAGGCTTGAGCCACCACGTCCAGCTTTTTTGTTTGTTTGTTTGTTTTGTTTTTGTTTTGTTTTGTTTTTGAGTTGGAGTCTCACTCTGTCGCCCAGACTGGAGTGCAGAGGCCGCTTCCGGCCACCGCAGCCTCGACCTGCTGGGCTCCGGCAATCCTTCCACCTCAGCCTTCCAAGGAGCTGGAACTACAGGCGCGCGCTACCACGCCCGGCTAATTTTTTGATTTGTTGTAGAGATGAGGTCTTGCCAAGTTGCCCAGGCAGGTCTCAAACCCGCGGGCTCAGGCAATCCACTCACCTCAGCCTCCCAAAGCGCGGGATTACAGGCTGAGCCACTAAGCCTGGCTGCTTTTTTTTTTTTTTTAATATACTTTTTATTTTAGAACAGTTTGAGATATACAGAAAAAAAGAAAGAAAATAGTATAGAGTTCCCATGTGCCCCACACCCAGATTCTCCTATTGTTAATATCTGGCATTGGTGTGCTGCATTTGTAACAAGAGTGATCCAGTATTGATACATTATTAACTAAAGTCCATACTTTATTTAGATTTCTGTGGATTTTTGTCTAATGTTCTTTTTTCTGTTCCGGAATTCCATTCTGGATGCCTTACATTGAGGCATGTCTATTTGGGCTCCTCTAGGTTGTGACAGTTTCTCAGGCTTTCCTTGTTTTTGTGGGTTTTGAGGAGTACTGGTTAAGTATTTTGTAGGATGCCACTCTGCTGAGATTTGTCTGGTGTCTTTCTCACGATAAGACTGGGGATGTGGATTTGAGGGCGGAAAACCCCAGAGGTAAAGTGTCGTTTTCATCACATCATACCAACATGATTTATCACTGTTGCTGCTACCCTCCATCATCTGGCTGAGTTAGTGTACCTCAGGTTTCTCCACGACAAAATTACTTTTTGTTTTGCCTTTCTATACTGTGCTCTTTGGAAGGAAGTCACTTTGTGCAGCCCACACTCAGGGAGTGGGGAGTTATGCTTCACCTTCTTGAGGGTTCCTACATAAATTATTTAAGTGACTGAATGTGGTGGCTCATGCCTGTATTCCCATCACTTTGGGAGTGTGAGGCAGGTAGATTGCTCGAGTCCAGGAGTTCGAAACCAGCCTGGACAACATAGTGAAACTTCATCTCTACCAAAAAAAAAAAAAAATTAGTCAGGTGTAGTGGCACGCACCTGTAGTCCCAGCTACTCAGGATGCTGAGGTGGAAGGATTGTCTGAGCCCAGGAGGTCAAGGCTGCTGTGAGCTATGATTGTTGTGATTGTGCCACTGCACTCCAGCCTGGGTGCCAGACTGAGACCCTGACTCAAAAAAAAAGAAAATTATGTGAGTGTCTTCTGCACAGGAGATTGGTCTCTTATCCTTCTTTATTCATTCAGTCATTTATATAAGTGGATTCGTGAATATTTGTTGTGTACTTTGGATTATAATCCAATAGTACTACATTTTGTTGTTCCAGTTGTTTCAGCTTTAGCTATTGGAAGCTCTTTCGGTTGGCCCCTGTGCCCCTTTGACAACCCCCATTCTTGTATTTTTGGGAGTTTTGTTTTTGAGCACTTCTTTACTTTTGTACATTTTCTTCCAAGTCCTAGGATCAAGTATTTCTCCAAGGAGCCCTTTCCTTTTATTGGAAGGTCTGGGTGGTTTGTGACTTTTTTGTTTTTGAGTTGGAGTCTCACTCTTGGCCCAGGCTCACAGCCACTGCAGCCTCGATCTGCTGGTCTTAGGCAATCCTTCTGCCTCAGCCTTCCAAGTAGCTGAAACTACAGGCACACACCACCATGCTTGGCTAATTTTTTGATTAAAGACGAGGTCTTGCCAAGTTGCCTAGGCTGTTTTGGAACCCGTGGGCATAGGCAGTCCTCTCACCTTGGCCTCCCAAAGCGCTGGGATTATAGACGTGAGCCACCGTGCCCAGCCTCGGTTTGTGATATTTTTAAGACGTCTTTTTCTGGTGCTTTTTAAAACACATACACACACACACACACACACACACACACACACACACACACACACAATTGTGGCCTTCTTGCAGCTTTAGAGTAAGGCTGGGACTCTGTGAGCAGCAGAGTGGACTGTGATGGGGAAGAAAGAGGTAATGCTAAGGGAAGGGCAGAGAACCAGGGCTCCCTCTGCATGAGGTCAGGGTTTGTTAGGGAGGGTCACTAAAAGCATTCATTTGAACTGTTTGTGTATTTAGCAAGACCATGGTTGAAAATGAAGAGGCTTATTGGTCACAGTCCTTTTACAAGGGCCTTCCTGATAAATTGTTGTTTCTTAGTTCCAGGAAAATTGTCCCTGAGATAAATTTGTGAGGTTTCATCAGAAAACAAATGATGTGTAACCCAACTTGTTTATCGTTTAATCTTGGCTCCCAGAAAACATAGAATCATATTTATTATGCAGTTATCATTTTCTCAATTTAAGTTTGTGATAAGACTTGTTTTTCCTTTAGGTGAACACTATTCTGTTTATTTTATTTTATTTTATTTTCTGAGTTGGAGTCTCACTCTGATGCCCAGACTGGAGTGCAGTGGCCGCTCCCAGCCACCGCAGCCTCGACCTGCTGGGCTCTGGTGATCCTTCCGCCTCAGCCTTCCAAGTGGCTGGAACTACAGGCGCGCGCTACCATGCCCAGCTGATTTTTTATTTATTGTAGAGATGAGGTCTCGCCAAGTTGCCCAAGCAGGTCTTGAACCCGCGGGCTCAGGCAATCCACTCACCTCAGCCTCCCAAGGCACGGGATTACAGGCTGAGCCACCGAGCCTGGCTGCTATTCTGTTTAATTCCTAATTGCTTTATTGACCTAAACTACTTAAAGATCCTTTTGAAGTAAAGAGGGTATTACCTTGAAAGTTTGGGTGAAGGGACCAGGGCAGGCTTCAGGAGCAGGACCTGCTGAAGAACCTGTTTTCAGCCACTGCCTAGAATGGTCTAAAAAAGTCAAATTCTAAATGAGTTTATTTTTCTTTTCTTTACTTCTTTTTTTTTTTTGAGTTGGAGTCTCACTCTGTTGCCTAGGCTAGAGTGCAGTGGCAGGCTCATGGCTACAGCAGCCTCGACCAGGCAATACTTTTGCCTCAGCCTTCCAAGTAGCTGGAAAACTACAGGCACGCGCCACAACGCCCATCTAATTAATTTTTTTTTTAATTTTTTTGTCGAAACAAGGTCTCTCCATGTTGCCCCGGCTGGTCTCAGACCCCTGAGCTCAGGTAATCCTCTTGCCTCAGCTCCCAAAGTGTTGGTATTACAGGCGTGAACCACTGTACTGGCAAATACTTTTATTTTTCCCATGGCCTGTCTTCTCACTTATTTAACAGCTTTAATGTGAATACTCACATATTCTTGACATCAGCTACTCTGCATAAACAATTAACACCTTTTCTCCTACTTTTTAAGTTGTGAATTCTGGTTTGCTTTTCTTCAGGTGTTATCTAGAAACAAATCTTTATTACTTGCCATTCCTTGATGTCATATGGCAAAGTTTACAGCTTAATATTAATTACCTTTGTAATTTTAAAAAGTATGGTAAGTATTATAAGTATTTTTATTGTTAAAAGGGAAGAAAAGAATCCTTTAATGGCTTGCTATGATAGTAGGTAAAAGCAGCAGTTACTTAGTTATTTACCAAGGTGGTTCTCTAATAGAATTTAAGAAGAAAAAAATAAAACTCTCAATTCTTGAGAAACCAGATACTCTTAAGGTGATCTGTAATCAGAACATTTTAATTAAAGGAAATTAAAAACTATCATTTCTGAACTCACTATAAGTTAGCAAATAATAAAAACAAACAAACAAACAAAACTATCATTTCAGCTTATTGGACTTTGCCAGCTCTGTTTAGTCGTGCTTGGCCCAGTTTCCTATTTTCTGATTTTAGCTACCTGCTTTATGTAATGATGTTGGGGTTAGGGGCTGTAATTTTTTTTCTTTAAGGTTAATGTCCTGGCTCCTAAGCAACTACAAAATTATATGCACTAGATATGAAACCTACTGATTTTCGGAAAAATCCTAAGATCTTTTAGAATGCCCTACAGTCCATATTAGTTAACCCAACCTGAAAGTTCAGTTGTCAAGTTGCCTGCCTGGATTTCCAAATGACTAGATAAAGACTCTCATATGGTTGTGTCATTGGAAGGTTATGGAGAGTATGGAAATGTGGAGGTCCTGAGGGAACTGCCAGCGTCACCACACACTGTCTCTAAAAGGGAAATTTCATGCTGGTAAAAGTTTAGGCTGCAGTGAAGGGTCCTTTGCCTTCAGTCTCTCGTAGTGCATTAGAGTCTTTGCCCTAGAAAGAATCTCTAAGTACGTTTCAGATGTCATAAAGAGGCAAAGCAAAGGGTTCTTCCATGGCTGCAGCTCCACAGCACAACATGGCAGAGGACATCAGTTGGAGATGTGATTGTTCTGGAGTCTTAGGAAAACATGGCAGATTTCTCGATTCATTTTGCAGAGTCCTTAATGATTTTTAGCAAGAGTTAAATGCTTTAACAAGAGTTTTATCGCCTGCGTTTAAGCCGCTTTAAGATGTAGAGAGATTCCTGTCCTTAAGTTTTTTTTTTTTTAATGTTTTTGAGGGGCAATTTTAATATCTCAGGAAAAAATAAAGAGATCATAATCTGTTCTTCTAGGAAATAAGGTGGTTGGGCAAATGTGTACCAAACCTTGTAAGCCCTGTTAAATGGGGTTGTTTGTCCTAGGTCAATGACCTGGTCTCTTTCCTTACCTTAGCATGGTGATAATGGTGACTGAGGTGACTGTTCAGTACTGTAACCCTGATGCTTATTCCTTGCTGTCCTCCACTGGTTTTACTTACATTTAAACATTTCTAGCAGCCTATAAAAATTCTTACTTTATTCCTTTAGAATTAAGCCAGTGCAAAGAGCAAATCTAAAAACTTATTTTAGCAAAATTTGCTTTGGAGAAGTTCTGTGTTGTCTGCAACTTTATTCATAGGAGCCAAATCCAAATTAGGGTTTTTAGGTCTGTTATGCCTGCTGTCTACATCTTTACTGCTGAAAAGTGTCATTGTGCTCTAGGGCTGGGGAATGAGGACGGGAGTATCTGAGTGGGTGAAATGATTCCGAAGAAAGGGTGGCTCACACTGGAGACTATACATTACTCTGGGATTTGATTAGTTCCCAGACTTTTTTGTCTTTAATATGTGTGAATCCAAGGTTCTAGAGTAGTTTTTTAAAATACTTTTTCTTTCAGCTGGTGAATCAGAAAAAGTGTCACACGAACGAGGCCTTAAGAAGTCCTCAGGGCCACGTTTTCCCTTGCAGGTTGTTTTGCTACTGCTGACTTCGAGGTCCTTACTGCTCATCTCTGTAAGGTGGAGAATGCAGTTGTGTAAGGTGGAGAATGCAGGTTGAATAGTGCTGTGTTCCACCTGAGAGGACTCTCAGCTCTGATTTGCACAGATCCAAAGAATCCAAAGATTCTGTTAGTCTTTCCTGGCTTCTGTGCATTCCACTTCTTTCAGGCCTTCTTTCTGGGAGGGGGGCAACAAGGAATGTGGAAAGAACATGAGTTGCAGACTTTCTCAAAGCCACTTAACACCATTTATTTAACTATTATATATATAATTGTAATTATAACTGTATAATAGACAAGTTACTACATCAGTAAAATGGGGGTAGTAAGACTGGTCTTCATGGGGTTGTTGAGAGGATTAAAGATTATGTTTGTGAAGTATATAGCCTGATTCCTTAATCCCTTTATCCTTCCAAACCACTCTGTTGTGGAACCCCAAGCTTAGTCAGTTCATGCATGTGTTTTTGCTTTGCTTCTCTATCCTGACTGCTAGGTGTTAGCATGAGAAATTCGTGGTTCACTGTCTGAGCTGAGAGCTTAGTGCTACCAAGCAGCTTTTCTATGTGGTTTTAGTCAACTTTCTTTCTGTCCTATGCAGAGGTCGAAATTGTTGACCCAGAAGAATTTGGTTCTATAGACATGTTTGTTTGGCCTTGAGATTGTGTTTCACGGTTGGAATTTGTTGTGAAGATGTAAAAATTAGGAGATTTCAAATAAAAATTAAAGTGTTTAGTTTCTCTTGAGAAACCGGATGACCTGAAAAAGCCTGGAGTGCTGTGGCAGTCACTGACTCTTTCCTTGACACAGGCCCTCTGTCTAGTGGGCCACAGTATTCCCTACTCCTAGGACTTACGCTGGTCAGTCAGACTCAGAATGCTCTTACCTGATGCCTGTGGGCATTTACTTTCTGGCCTTGTTCTGTTTCTGTGGGCTCTACCTCTTTAAAATCCCTCAGTCTATTCCCTTTCCTTCTCTGCATACCTAAGACCCTCCTTGTTTCTCACCTGGAGGACTGGCAGAGTGTCCTAGCCCTTTTCCTTTTCTCTAGAGTTGTCCTTCTTCAGTCTGTCTTCACAGTACTGCCGATTCATCTTTCTAACTTGCATACTCAGTCATATCACTCTTCTGTCATGTTCTTATTGTCACTTTGTACTGAATGAAGCTTAAACTTAGCATGGTATTCTAGGTCTATGTGATCTGGCTAGTACCTCTCCAGCTGCTTCACCTCTCTGTGCCTCAGTTTTTGCCTATGGAACATGAGGGAAATAAGAGTTCTTACCTCTAGGCTCATAGTGAGAATTACATTAAAAATGCATATGAAGCAGTGGTCTGTGTTTGACACTTATGAAGTATTCAGTAAATACTAGCTCCTAGTATGATTAGGATGCCATGTTTTTGTTTGTTTTTCTGGACTGCAGGCCTCCATACTTGGCGTCCCTTCTGCCCTACCCTGAATGTCTCCACCCCTGTTCTTCCTTGACTGTGATTCATCCTTCAGGTCTCAGCACATATGTTATCACTCCTGCATCCACTCCCTGGCCTCCAGAATCTTGCAGCACCTGTGCATACTCTACTAGCACACTTTTCACTTTGCAGTGAAGCTTTTTTTTTTAAGTTAAATTGTGGTTTAATTGACAAATGCTGTATATATTCGAGGTATACAATCTGCAGATGATTATGTATACATTGTGAAATGATTACTATAATTAAGCTGATTACCATATTTATCACCTCATACAGATGGCCAATAGCTATATGAAAAGGTCTTCAGTATCACTTATCATCAAGGAAATGCAAATAAAAACTAGGGTGAAAGCATCTCATTTCTTTTTTTTTTTTGAGTTGGAGTCTCACTCTGTCACCCAAACTAGAGTGCAGTGGCCGCTCCTGGCCACTGCAGCCTCAACCTGCTGGGCTCCTGCAATCCTTCCGCCTCAGCCTTCCGAGTAGCCGGAATTATAGGCACGCACTACCATGCCCGGCTGATTTTTTGGTTTATTGTAGAGATGAGGTCTCGCCAAGTTGCCCAGGCAGGTCTCAAACCCGCGGGCTCAGGCAATCCATTTATCTCAGCCTCCCAAAGCGTGGGATTACAGGCTGAGCCACCAAGCCTGGCAGCATCTCATTTCTTATCCCTCTCCTCATTTAGACTGATAAATGAGTTCTTGGCCAGTGCGGAGGCTCACACCTGTAATCCTAACACTTTGGGAGGCAGAGGCGAGAGGATTGCCTGAGCCCAGGGGTTTGAGACCAGCCTGGACAACTTAGTGAAACCTCATCTCTACAATAAATCAAAAAATTAGTTGGGCATGGTGGTACGTGCCTGTGGATCCAGCTACTTGGAAGGCTGAGGTGGAAGGAGCGCCTGAACCCAGCAGGTCATGGATGTGGTGGCCGTGAGTGTGCCACTGCACTCCAACCTGGGCAACAGAGTGAGACTCTGACTCAAAAAAATAAACAAATGAGCTCTCTTTGAAGACAGGTACTATCTTACTCTTTGAAGACAGGTACTATCTTACTCTTTCTTATATCCCCAATGGCCAGCTCAGATCTAGTTGTCTTACATGTGTGACAAATTAATGAATGATGTTAGATGGGAGAAGATACTTGATTAATACCAACTGCTGTTATTAGTAGGAAATTTAGAAGATGTGCCATAAGACCTTTTTTATTAATTCATCATTTCAAATTTATCTAGTAGTTATAACTTTCATTTAGTTATTACGGTATTTTCCAAAATGAAATAACTATTTTTGACCATAAGTGATACATGTCTTTGTAGAAAATTGAAAGAAATAAATGTATGAAGAGGAAATATCACCCCACAGATATAACTACTGTTATAAAGTGCTTTTTTTTTTTTTAAATTTGAGTTGGAGTCTCACTCTGTCGCCAGACTGGAGTGCAGTGGCATGCTCCCGGCCACCACATCCTCAACCTGCTTGGGTGATCCTTCCACCTCAGCCTTCCAAGTAGCTGGAACTACAGGCGCGCGCTACCACGCCCAGCTAGTTTTTGATTTATTGTAGAGACAAGGTCTCGCCAAGTTGCCTGGACGGGTCTCGAACCCGCGGGCTCAGGCAGTCCTCTCGCCTCGGCCTCCCAAAGTGCTGAGATTACAGGCTGAGCCACCGAGCCCGGCCTATAAAGTGCTTTTAAATATATAAATTCAGCGGTTTATCTTGCCCATGCTATCTCTCCTCTCTCCCTTCTCTACTAAACTTTGAAAACTTAAAATATATATACATATATAAATTCAAATGTGCAATCCAGTCTGTTAAATTACCACAGATTACATTTATACGTGGCCATTCACTTACCAATATATATTCCTTAGTATGTGCTTATAGGTCATTCTCTAATAATGGAGCGGGTTAAGTTTGAAGAACTAATACTCGTTTATGGAAGCCGAGGGTATCTTTTTTTTTTTTTTAAGAGAAATTTCTTGTTCATCCCCTATGTCCCTGTGTAGCCGTTGACATAGTTAACATGATATTTGCAGGAAAAGATCTTTCAGATTTTCTTCTCTATATGTACCTTCTTTTCCTTCTGTCCTTATATTAGGTGTTCTAATTCCATTCTCCACCTCCGTCTCTGACCCCATCAAATTTGTTCTATAGAAGAAGTGTTTCTTGTTTTTTGTTTTGAGTCAGGGTCTTACTCTTGTCACCCAGGCTGGAGTGCAGTGGCATGATCATGGTTCATCACAGCTTCAAATTCCTGGACACAGGCAATCTTCCGGTCTCAGCCTGAGTAGCTGGGACTACAAGGTTGTGCCACCATACCTGGTTTATTTTTTGTTGAGACAAGACCTTGCTATGTTGCCTAAGCTGGTCTTGAACTCCTGGGCTCAAGCAATCCTCCAGAGTGCTGGGGAAGAAGTGTTTTTATATATCTTTGTCCCTTTTGTATAATCTTTTGGTAATTGTCCACTTCCATTTTTGTGACATGTCCCCCTATAGGTAATGATACTAGTTTGCATTCTATAAATTGAGTTTTTGCCAATAAACC
Organism: Tarsius wallacei; assembly: GCA_963574415.1. NCBI lineage: Eukaryota > Metazoa > Chordata > Mammalia > Primates > Tarsiidae > Tarsius > Tarsius wallacei. Next base: position 12,321 of record CAUYQG010148918.1, read on the forward strand.
CAATTCCTGTAACTTGGAGCATTGGCTTTTTGGTATGGTAAGACATCCTATAGTAGCAATAGAGTTTAGTCTGCAGTATGAGTAGCCTATTGAATGAATGAACTTTGCTGTTTGGGCTTCGTCTTCTAATTCAATTCCTGTCTTTGGGATGGTTGGAATATAGTCATCATAATGGCTGTGTTGCAGCTGTCTTTTGTAGGTAGTGTACCCTTCCATCTCCTCAATGTTTTGTTGTTGTTGTTATTTTTTATTTCATTGAGACAGGGTCTCACTATGTTGCCCAGGATGGTCTTGAACCCCTGGGCTCAAGCAGTTCTCCTGCCTTATCCTCCCAAAGTGCTGGGATCACGGGCATGCAGCACCACACCTGGCCCATCTCATCAGTTTCTGTGAATTCTCCTCCTGAGTGTTACTTACTACCTGTCCTTACTTGCTTTTCAATTTTAGATCACAGATTCTGCTGGCCATATTCTCTATTCCAAGGAAGATGCAACCAAGGGGAAATTTGCCTTTACCACTGAAGATTATGACATGTTCGAAGTGTGTTTTGAGAGTAAGGGTAAGTAATCATAGCGTTTTCCCTGGATTAAGCATCTTCTACACTAGTGCCCCTGCTACAGTCAGCAGTCAATATCTAGCTCATTTGTGCTCTTCATTTATTCCAATATGGAGTCCTAGAACCTTGTAGTCTTTAAAGTACCTTTAAAAGATTGGCTAGGTAGAGTAAAAGACTGAATAGCGGAGCACTGAGGATTTTTAGGGCAGTGAAAATACTCTGTGGTACTGTAATGATGGATACATGTCATTTACATATTTGCTCCAACATTACATTTGGAATGTACACAAGAGTGACCCTAATGCGAACTATGGAATTGAGGTGATAATGATGTGTCAGTGTAGGGTCACGTTTGTAACAAATGTGTACTGGTAGGAGATGCTGATAATGAGGGAGGCTGTGCGTGTGTGAGGGTAGGGGAGATACGGGAAATCTTATATCTTCCTCTCAATTTTGCTGTGAACCTAAAACTGCTCTAACAAAATAAAATCTTTAAAAAAGAGGGAAAAAATGAATTGTCTGTTTGCCAGACAAATGCAGAGACAGAGATTACTGAAGGATCTTATAAGAGAGACCCTCTGGGGCCATGTTGTCAGCTAAGAGAATAGGCTGACTGTTTTGTGCAAGAAACTATGTAGTTTGGGTTCTGACCCACCAGAGATCTGTGGCTTTGTGGTTTCACTTAGACTTGAATAATGCTAATACATGCATGCATCGCTTAATGACAATGGGAATACATTCTGAGAAATGGTTGCTAGGTGATTTCATTGCCATGTAAACACTGAGTGTACTTACATGAACCAAGATGATCTAGGCTACTACACACCCAGGCTATATGATATAACCTGTTGCTCCTAAGGTCTATACACCTATATAGCATTTTACTGTACTGAATACTGCAGGCAGTTGTAACACAAGGGCAAGTACTTGTGTATCTAAACACAGAAAAGATACAGTAAAAATATGGTATTACAATGATCTTATGGGGCTACCGTCTGTATGCAGTCCATTGTTCACCAAAATGTTATATAGCACATGACTGTACTGTGCTTTGACAAACAGGGAGATCATCAGAAGACTGTTAGGAAGAGGATAGCTTGATCATTTAGACCAGGTGGGGCTATGAGCTACTTAGGTTTAACAACTTTTTCAGTGAGTAAGGAAAAGCAAAAATTGCATTACATCTCCTATAGGCAATGTCATAATCAGGATTACACACTGGATATGGGAGAACAAGCCATGTTTACTGGTTGAGTTTGGAAACTTGTTAGTTTCATGCTTGGAAGGCATCTGTGACTTGTCTTAGTTTGTTCTCAGTCTTAACCTATGCAGTCTTATTTCTTGCTTTCAAATTAATCTTTGTAGTCTATCCAAAAGAAGGTCTTTACTGTCTTTTAAACATGCCATACTTATTTCAATATCTGAGCCTTTGCCCATGCTTTGCCTTCTGTCTAGAATGCTTGCCCAATTCCTACCTTTAGGTATTTCTTCTTTAGTGAAGTCTGTCCTCAGCTAATTTCTTCTCTCTCCCATTCGTCTCATAGCTGAGATAGTCTGAACCAGTTGTTTTGGCTTAAAACATTTTTTTTTTTTGAGTTGGAGTCTCACTTCGTCACCCAGGCTAGAGTGCAGTGGCACGCTCACGGTCACCCCAGTGTCAACCTGTTGGGCTCTGGCGATCCTTCTGCCTCAGCCTTACAAGTAGCCCAGACTACAGGTGCACACTACCATGCCCAGCTAATTTTTTATTTTATTGTAGAGATGAGGTCTTGCCAAGTTGCCCGAGCTAGTCTCGAACCCGCGGGCTCAGGCAATCTACCCGCCTCAGCCTCCCAAAATGCTGGGATTACAGGTTGAGCCACCAAGCCCGGTCTTTGGCTTAGAATTTTACACTACTTTGCATTTTCACCATAGCTTAGATCCGCATTGATTATTTGAAGGCAGAGATTTTTCCTTGTCTTAGTCTATTGTCTGCTGCTGTAACAGAGTACCCTAGACTGTATAATTGATGAACAATACAAGTTTATTTGGCTATGGTTCTGGTGGCTGGGAAGTCCAAGATTAAGGACCACATCTGGTGAGGGTCTTCTTGCTGTGTCACAATAACATGGTGGAAGACATCACATGGTTAGAGAACACTCACGAGAGAACAAAGGTTTATAACAAACCCACTCCCATGGTAAGGACATTCACCCGTTTATGAGGGCAGAGCCCTCATGACCCAGTCACCTCTTAACAGTTCCACCTCTTAACACTGTTGCATTGGGGAATAAATTTCCAACAAATGATTGGGGGGGAGGGCATATTTAAACCATAGCATGCCCCTTTAAAATTTCCAGCACAATTTACAGAACTCAGTGAGTTCTCAATGAGTAGTTACTGAATTGACTTAAGTTCAGGAAACCTCCAGGTCTCTGGCCTCAGAGGGTACAATACCAGTCTTCATGGTTTATGGTCTCTGGAACCTCAGTGTTTAAGTGGCACTAAGCTTCTCATAACTTCTGATTTTGTGCAGGCAGGTTTTTTGTTTTTTATCTTTTGAATCAGGGTCTCACTCTGTTGCCCAGCCTAGAGTACAGTGGCACATAATCATGGCTCACCACAGCCTCATCCTCCAGGGTTCAGGTGATCCTCCCACTTCAGCCTCCTAAGTAACTGGTGCGTGCCATCATGCCTGGCCAATTTTCTGATTTTTTTGTAGATACGAGGTCTTGCTATGTTGCCTAGGCTGGTCTTGAACTCCTGGACTTAAGCAATCCTCCCACTTTGGCTTCCCAAAGTGCTGGGATTACAGGCTTGAGCCACTGCACCTGGCCTGTTTTTAATTTTATGAATAGGTGCATTCCGGGCCTTTGGAACTGAATAGTTTTCTGGGGTTTGGGGTTTTTTCCTTTCTCCTATTTGATGATTTAAGATGAGAATTCCTTTTTGATCAAGCTGAATCCAGTGAACTGCTCTCATATGACTACTGCTTTGTTAGCCCTGCTGTCCCAAATAGACGTTTTTCTTTCCAAGAAGCATCCTAAGATTTGAACTTTTTTTTTTTTTGCGTTGGAGTCTCACTATTCGTTGCCCAGGCTGTAGTGCTGGGCTTAGGCGATCCTTCCACCTCAGCCTTCCAAATAGTCGGAACTACAGGCACGCACCAACACGCCCGGCTAGTTTTTTGTGATTTATCACAGAGACGAGGTATCACCAAGTTGCCCAGGCTGATCTGGACACCGTCCCCCTCCACCCGGGCTCAGGCAATCCTCTCGCCCCGGCCTTCCAAAGTGCTGAGATTACAGGCTGAGCCACTGTACTGGCCGAGATTTGTACTCTTATTATAAAGTTTTTTTCTTGAGCTGCTATAGCTCTTTTAAGTGGTTAATGGGAATAGCCCCATAACATTTTATTCACCTATTGAAATATGCCATACATTGATCAAAATGTTTGAATTAAATATTAGGTAAAACCTTTGTTCTTTTTCATACTCAGGTTTCTATTAAGTAAACTCAAGCCTAGCGTTTACCCAGTTATTCTAATTGAGCATGACCTTCTCTCAATATTTGACAGGCAACCTTTTCAGATGCGTAAATACGCGTTTTTCAGCTTAAATTGGTGTCCACTGTCTGTTGATCCATAAGCCACTCAGTTTCAAACTGTTTTGACTTTTGAATTTTATTTCCCAATTCCATAAGCCTGTGCATTTTCTCTTATCTGTTCCTCTGTAGTGCCAGTTGCAGTATCTTGTGTCCTCACTGCTCAGAGATGTTTGCCAGCAGTATGTTCTTGTTGCTTTCCGGCACCCCACACAGTTAGAGGCTTTGTCTGGAGTGTTTGTGATTTTAGCCAGAGCCAGGAATTTTCTGCAACTGAGTAGGGGGAGGAGTTGTGGCTGTTTCCCTCTATTGAGAGGGTAGGGGTTAGGGAGAGGGAGGGAGGGTGGGCGGGTGATTTCCCGGAATTTTAAGTATTCCGCACAATGAATCCTTTGATTTCTTTCTCAGGAACAGGGCGGATACCTGACCAACTCGTGATCCTAGACATGAAGCATGGAGTGGAGGCGAAAAATTATGAAGAGGTATGTCCTGCTGTAGAAGCCAGAGGAGACAGCGGCGTGCTGTGCTGTGGGGTTTCTGTAACCTATCAGGCCAGTAGGCTATGCTTTGCCTAGGAGGCTGTGGTTTCTCAGCAGTCATGTGACAGCCAGCTGTGACCTTATTGATACAAAAAGTTGTATTATCAGACTTGAACAATAATTCTGGCTGTGCTGTCAGCCAAAGGACTGAGCCAACTGTCCCACAGAAATCTTGGTGTGATAAAACACACAAGCCTCTGCCATCAGATATACATAGGTATATTTATATTTACTTAACAATTTCTTAAAGCTGGAATTCAATTGTGTTGACATCCAAGGTTAAGAAAGGTGATTTTTTTTTTTTTTTTTTAACTCCTAAGGCATTTTTTTCCCAGGACCAACAAACAGTGCTATATCGATATCTAGGGCATGGATTCGGTGCTGTTTCGTCTTGAACAACTGTGCTATCTTTGAGGAACAATAATCAAAAATAACTTTTAGTTAAAATAACTTCAAACTTTTAAGGAATGAGACGGGATGGAGGAAGGAGCTACAAGAGACTAGTGACAATGAACAGAAATTTGATAGTGACAGGAAGTAGTATAGAGTAATAAAAACTGACATTTATTTGAGTAACAGAGAGGTGGAGATGTGCATAGAATAAGGAGAAGGGCAGTAGCCTTTTTCATCTCTATGTGAGGGACTTTGGGGACAGCCCAAAATGGTTTTTCAGATGAAAAGCACCTTTGCAAAGCCACAAGAATACTTAAGATTGAAGAATGGATCTTTACATAAAGGTAAGAGTATTTTTACCCAGTAAAACCGAACCTCAGGGCGTGAAGAAGAGGTGGGTGTAGGAAATGCAAATGGCTTTTGAAGAATGCAGAGTAAATAAATGAAGGACTTAGTCTTAAGTGACTTAGCAGAACTGTCTGGGAATGGTGGGATGGAAGTTGCTTTCTCTTTGGACAGGGCTTTGGAAGGGAAATAGCCTAAAATAGAAGAAGATTGGAAGTGACTGGTTAATTCTGCAGCAGGAAGTAGTACACTAATTGCAGCTCCTCGGGTCTTTCTTCTTTTTCCTTGTTCAAGTGCTCATTTGACTGAAACCAGGGAGTGTCATTTAGAGACAATCAGTAGGAGCAAGTGATATGGTAGAAAATGTGAGACAGTTCCCATAGAGACTTGCAATTGCTTCTGTTTCTAAGCTAGTTTAACTAAAAGAAAACAAGAGAGCCTCTTTATTTGATAAACTTAAGAATAAATTTAAAAACCTTTTTAAACCTTCGTGACTCAGAATAATTTTAATTATATTTAAATAAGATAATGTATGTTAAAGTGCTTTAGTAAGATATTAAAAAACACTAAGAAAAATGTAGTTATTGTAAGGTAGAAGAATAGTAAAGTGATTTTCAGTTTGCGGTTACTGCTTCCATACCCCGACTGTGGACCATTCTCTTAGCAAGTGTTCACTGAGTTTGTACTATGTGGAGTTTTACCTGTTGTAACTTTTTTCTCCAACATGATAGCTATCATTAAGGGTGTTTATTAAATTACAGGGCACCTGATGCCCTATTAGACATTAGACATAACTAGTTCCCCTCAAAACAAATGACATTAATGGGGGTTAACATAAAGAATCATTTGGGTACCACCATTGCATAGCATTCAAAACCCCATACCTCCTGAATTTCCATCATTCCTGGACTTTATTGACATTGGGAAAGGGGCTTTATCTTTCCTGACCTTCTGCTTCACCCAGGAGGGGAATCCCTAGCCGAAAGGAAACCACAGTGCTTCCTTTGCCTGCTTCCTGCTTCAGATGTCTGGCACGTCCTAAGCCTTTCTTTACGCATATGGTTACAACACAGCTCTAAGGTTCTGCTTTTTAACCAAGAAACTCCTCCCTACTACTTTCTTTCAAACACACATACCCCAACAGCAGACCAGATTGAGGCAGAGGAGGAATGGTTATGACACGGGCCAGAAAGACAACTCTTTCCTCAGTCCGTGGCTGGGCTCCCTTGAACCTTGCTTAGAAATAGCTGTTAGTTGTCTCTGGCCTAGTGCCTGTGACAAGGATAATAGAAGGACTTTGTTCCCTAGTTAATTACCAGAGAGCACTGAGCATGTGTAGCGTTTTTGAAGCATTTAATTTCAGGTCCTTGAGATAACGGAGAGCCTTTATGTCCAGGGGATTTGGAGCCTTTGGCATCCGTATTAAGATTCAAGAAGATGGAATATTTCTTTAATTTTCTTCACATCTAACACATCTCTCCCTCCTGTTTGTGAACTCATCATTCTGAAAGCCCATATGGTCCTGTAAAACTCAGTAGTGATTAGTGGATGTCAGCATTTTCTTTTTTTTTTTTTTTTTTTTGAGTCGGAGTCTCACTCTGTTGCCCAGACTGGAATGCAGTGGCCGCTTCCGGCCACCGCAGCCTCGACCTGCTGGGCTCCGGCGATCCTTCCGCCTCAGCCTTCCAAGTAGCCAGAACTACAGGCGTGCGCTACCACACCCGGCTAATTTTTTAATTTTTATTGTAGAGATGAGGTCTCACCAAGTTGCCCAGGTGGGTCTCGAACCCGCTGGCTCAGGCAATCCACTCACCTCAGCCTCCCAAAGCGCGGGATTACAGGCTGAGCCACCAAGCCCGGCTCAGCATTTTCAACATGAGCAGAATCCTGTTTTGCCTAAGTGTTCTGTTAGTCTCTCTTTTGCTATCAACAGGTACATCAAAAACACAGTTGCCTTGGTTGGAGCAACAGCTGAAGACTTTCCAAAAAGTTATGTTTCTCTGAATGCCCTCAGGAAGGCGTAACCCTGGTTCCATATACTAGATCCAGATTCCTTTCTTGACATAAGTTAAATAACATGAATAAGGCACCTGACACATGGTTGGTTGGTTAGTTCAGCAGATTTTAGCTCCGTTTTCCAACATGTTCTAGAGATGGAAATGGCCATGCCCAAGTAAATAGGATCTTTCTAAGTTTCCTTTAGCCCTAAGATTGACAGTATCAACTTGACTTTTTTCAGCACCTTGTTGACCTTTCGGACTTCCGTGACTACCTCCAGCCCCATGTACAAATGGGTTTGTCCTTGGATGTAGGCTTCATCTTTACCTTGGCTGTGTTAGACTAGACAATCATTTGTTACTTTATGGGGACTGTTGTGGGTACATGGAGGCAGCACAGGAATTTGACTGAATTGGGCTTAACATACGTAAGAAGCTTCTCTCTTGGGTCTCAGTGCTCCACCAAGGAAAATAATCTAGAGATTCTCTAGAAGCTGGATGAATACCTTTGTTTTAGGAAGCAGTTTTTTAGAGAGTGAATGCCTTTTCTTTTCTTTTCTTTTCTTTTTTGAAAGCAGGATTTATTGAGAGGACAGAAAAGCTCCCAGAGCAGGAGGGGACCTGAGAGGGTTGCCCAGTGTCTTTTCTTGGTACAGTTACATATAACTCTGTAGACTGTTTAGTCTCAAATCATCATTAGAATGGAATATTTGGATATGGTTTAAGAAGAGTTTAATATTGCTGATGTTTTAGAGGTGTTATATATGGGAAAAGGCTTTGTAACTTTTAGCTTTTCCAAATGGCACCTACTGTGACAGATGAGAGTGATAGGTACTGAAGTAGAGAAGGCTTTCTCCTGGAGTAGGCCTGGTGAAAATGAATGCTGAGTGAAAATAGAGGCAGAGTGTTCTTAGCACACAGGAAGCACCTGTTTCAGGGGACGAGCAGCACTTGCCTACCATGAGAGCGGTGGGTTCTTTGCAGAAGGCATACAGTTGACAGAACAGGTCAGTTACAAGTACTCGCTAAGTATCAGGAATTTAGGACTATACAGACTATAAGTTGTTTTAATTTCTTTGAGTTGAGAGCCTAAACTAGTGGGGGAGGGGGATAAACATCAAAACAACTTGTGAATATGGCAATGTTTGCATGTTAATTGTGTGGCATGGTCTAAGTGCTGTGGAGCTTTAGGGAAGAGAGCATGGACTGGGGTGGTTGAAGGAGGCTTCATGATTAAAGATTGAACGGGCCGGGTGCGGTGACTCAGCCTGTAATCCCAGCACTTTGGGAGGCCGAGGCGAGAGGACTGCCTGAGTCTGGGAATTCGAGACCAGCCTGGGCAACTTGGTGAGACCTCATCTCTACAATAAATCACAAAAACTAGCTAGGCATGGTGGCATGCGTCTGTAGTTCCAGCTATTTGGAAGGCTGAGGTGGAAGAATCGCCTAAGCCCAGCAGATCAAGGCTACAGTGGCCGTGAGCGTGCTACTGCACTCCAGCCTGGGCAACAAGAGTGAGACTCCAACTCAAAAAAAAAAAAAAAGATTGAACAATAGGTAGGATTTGGGCAGAGTGAGCATATATGCTTTTGGAAGTCAGGTTTGTTCTGTTCTCACATTTCTCAATAGAATTTTGCAGTTTTGATGCTGAATTAATGCTTTACTGACCCTGAATAGGGAGTTAAGAGACCATAGTGCTGCTCATCTTGGTCCGCCATCCTAAGAGCCAAGTAACTTTATGGAATCTTCCATTTTCTTATTTGTAAAATGAAGTCCCTTGTAGCTCTAATATCTGTGGTTAACAGCTACATGCAGCCAACTAGGGGCGGGCTACCCCCTAGTGGAGAACTGTAGTACTCACAGTCATATAGTATGCTTTTATCAAGCTGTTGGCAAAACATGCCTCTTGCTTCCAGCCATAGAGAAGGGGAGTAGATTAGCATACCAGCCTGCCTTCATGAAATATGTTTGTTTGGCCGCTGCTTTGAGCGCTAAATCAACAGTTTAGAAGAACAGAATAGCAGTTAGTGGGAACTTTGACATTGAGTCTTTCTTTTTTAGCTTTTTGTACTGACTGATATTTAAAGTTTTGATGATATTCATTGAATGTTTAATCCTGAGCATGTAGAGAGGGTCTTCTTGAGAATACTTATCATAATTTGTTTTAAAATTTGGGTGCAGTGGCTCATGACTGTAATCCCAGCACTTTGGGAGGCCAAGGTTGCTTAAGGCCAGGAGTTCAAGACCAGCCTAGGCACAACATAATGACACCCTGTCTGTACCAAAAAAAAAATCAAAACCAAATTTTACTCTAATCAAATCAAACTTTACTCTGTTGCCTGCAAAAAATAACTGCAGTGGGAAACCTAGGAAATTTATTCTTCAAATTTTAATAGTCAAACTGGATAACTTGTACTGTATATCTTGATCATTTCACCTTGGATTCAGGAAATCTTAGTGTAGTCATCTGATTTTCTTCATCAGATTTCTAGTACCTACAGAATAAAGTATAAACTCAGAAAAACTTGGATTCTAGACCCAGCTCCACCAAGCTGTGAGAACTTAGGCAAGTTTTAAACATCTCCAACCCTTAGTTTCCTCATCTGAAAAACTTAAGGATAATAATATTTACCTTTTAGAGTTATGAGGAATAAATGAGATTATAAAATATGAAGTACACACCACATTCCAAGCATATACAAATAGGTCCAATTCATGATGCTGCCTTTTCTATCTAACCCTTCCCCAGTTTAGCCTCAGCCTAACTCTTGAGCCTTCCATTCACTTTTAGCCACCACTCTCCCCAAGCACAAGGGTGTTGTCACGTGTATGTGCGCACACACACACACACACACCCCCTCAAATCCAGCTTTTAGCACATCCGATGACTTATGCCCAGTCCATCCCTAGTCCCCTGCACTTGGCTCCCTCCATGTTTGAGTGTACAAGTTCCCCTCAGCCTGGAATATCCTCTGTCCTCTCTTTCAAAGCCCAGCCCAACTTGTGAGACCCAGCTTACCCACTTCTGTTACACTGTCCTTTATCCTCCGGACTAGAATTTATCTCTTGCTACTTTCTTTCTGTTGTTTTGAATGCCTGTGAAGGGGAAGCCCCCCAAAAAACACATTTATTATTTGGAGGTCAGGCCCCTTGTTGTGCAGGCTTCCTCTGCTAGATGAGTGTTCTAGGAACCGCTGTTGGGATCAGTGTACCCGCTAGCGTTGTTGACTGAATTTTTTTTTTGAGATTCTTTTGGTGCATTTGCCCATTTCATCATGGGTGATTTATGAACACACCTGCCCAGATTGCACTGAGTGTTCAGCAGTTTTTGCCCAAAAATGGCATGACCCCCATGCCCCACCCTCCCTATTCACCTGATCTCACCCTGAGTGACTTTTTTTTTTGTTTCTCGGGATGAAAAAAGTCCTCAAAGGCAAACGTTTCACTGATGTGGAAGAGGTGAAACAAAAATCAGCAGAAGCACTAAAAGGCACCAAAATCGACAAGTTCAAAACTGTTCTGAGCAGTGGAAAAAGTATCTTGATAGGTGTATTGCATCAAATGGAGAGTACTTTTAAAGTAACTGGAGTTTAAACGTAAGAATAAATACACAATTTTTTAATAAATAAATTCCAGTTTTGGCCGGGTGCAGTGGCTCATGCCTATAATCCCAGCACTTTGGGAGGCCAAGGTGAGAGAATTGCTTGAGCCCACGGGTTCGAGACCAGCCTGGGCAACTTGGCGAGACCCCATCTCTACAATAAATAAAAAAGTTAGCCAGGCATGATGGTGCGTGCCTGTAGTTCCAGCTACTTGGAAGGCTGAGGTGGAAGGATCAGCCCAGCAGATCAAGGCTGCTGTGGCCAGGAGCATGCCACTGCCCTCCAGCCTGGGTGACAGAGTGAGACTCCAACTTAAAAAAAAAATTCAGCTTTTTGGGTCTCCCTCGTGTCATTGTTGTAGAAGTTAGCACATAATGCTTCATGTTATAGTTGTAGTTTATTATGTGAGCCTCTCCACCACACTGCTTAAGATTGTACTTATCTTGGTGCCTTGCACATAATAAGAACTCGAAAAACCATTGTTGTTAGGTTTTAAAATATTTTTTAAAGACAAAACAGAAAACTGTACATTTGTTTTAGACATGTCATAAAATTAATTCATTAATGCTTATCATTAATTCTTGTTTTTCTGGCAGTGAGTTTTTTACCACTGACTTCATAGCTTCATTTGTGCTGATGGCTTCTGTCTCCTCCTTCCCCATGTATCAATTACTGTTCTCTTAGGTCTTGATTTAGCTGTCAGTTTTTGATTCAGTATAACAGTTTGCTTCTACAACCAAATATTTTTAGAATTAAGAATTTCCTCCTTTATCTCCCTTCTGCCTTTTTTTCCCTGCAAATAATTTTTTTCTTTTTTTAAGTTGACAACAATTTATCATAGTTCTGAAGGCTAGGAATTCCAGGATCAGGGTGCCAGCATGCTCTGGTTCTGGGTGGGGTGGAGCTCTCTTCTGGGTTGCAGACTGTCATCTTCTCACTGTATTTTCTCGGGGCGGAAGGCAGAATTACTTCCTTTAATAGCATTTAATTGCTAAGTCACTTAGGTTTTAGTTGTTTGGATAGGTTTTTGCTGCTTGATTTTCTCCAAATAATATTTTGATTTCTAAGTTTAGACTAAACATAGAACTGTATCCATGACTTATTTACCATTGAGTATCCATGGGGTGTTAGATGGTTTAAATAGCAAGTTGGTTTTCAGTATTGTTTTAGACTCTGGGAGTTTAAGTTTTCTAGAGTAAGTTTTCTAGATTAATTTCTAAATTAATATGAAGAGTAAAGGTAGTTATTAGGCAAAGGTGGTTTTTAGGAAATCAGATCTTCATGCCACTTAATGAAAGTCTGAAAATAGCTGGACTTAGCAGCTCAGCCTGTAATCCCAGCACTTTGAGAGGCTGAGGCGAGTGGATTGCCTGAGCCCGCCGGTTTGAGACCAACCCGGGCAACTTGGTGAAACCTCATCTCTACAATAAAATAATAAATAACCAGGCATGGTGGTGCATGTCTGTAGTTCTGGGCTACTTGGAAGGCTGAGGTGGAAGGATCATTGGAGCCCAGAAGGTTGACGCTGGGGTGGCCGTGAGCATGCATGCCACTGCACTCCAGCCTAGGCGAAGGAGTGAGACTCCAACTCAAAAAAAAGAAAGTCTGAAAAGTTTCCTGAATGAAAGATGGGATTCAATAGAGATGTGGTTGCAGAAATAAAATCACCTTAGAAGATAAGACTTCCTATCTAATTGGACTATTTTGTTATCAAGAGCGGTATAGAGCCTGAAGTAGAAAAGACTTGGTGTTGAATCCAGTAAACAGTGCAGAATACTAGCAGTGTGGAGTGCTGTCTGCAATAAGAAGAATGAGATAAATCTACAAGCACTGGCATTTTTGGAAAGATCTCATTAAATAGAAAAATGTCATAGAACTATGTGTACAGTAGGATCCCAATTTATAAGTGTTTTTTGTTGTTGTTGTTTTTGTTTGTTTTATGAGTCGGAGTCTCACTCTGTTGCCCAGGCTGGAGTGCAGTGGCATGCTCACGGCCACCGCAGCCTTGACTTGCTGGGCTCAGGCGATCCTTCGACTCAGCCTTTCAAGTAGCTGGAACTACAGGCAGGCACCACCATGCCCAGCTCACATTTTTTGATCTATTGTAGAGATGCGGTCTCGCCAAGTTGCCCAGGCTGGTCTTGAACCTGTGGGCTCAGGCAGTCCTCTCACCTTGGCTTCCCAAAGTGCTAGGATTATAGACGTGAGCCACCTCACCCGACCTAGAAGTAATTTTTAAAAATATTTTCAGCTGGCAGAGGCCTAGCCATAGTTCTACTTCCAGTCTCTTGTGCAAGTTTCTATTTAGAGAGCCTTCAATAATTTATCTCTAAGAAGTATCATACCATTTCCTTTATACTATCTCATTCAGGAAGCTTTGGAGGGGGAAGTATATAGCAGGAGGGAAAATGTTAAACAGACTAAGGTTCAGCTTATTATCTATCTTGTATTTTTTTTTTCTTTTTTGAGTCAGGGTGTCACTCTGTCATCCAGGCTGGAGTGCAGTGGCACAATCACAGCTCACTGCAGCCTAGAAGTCCTAGGCTCAAGCAACCCTCCCACCTCAGCCTCCCAAGTAACTGGGACTATAGGTGCACACCACCATACCTGGCTAATTTTATTTTTTTAGAGATGAGTTCTCACTATGTTACCTAAGCTGATCTTGAACTCCTGGGCTCAAACAGTCCTCCCACCTAGGCCTCCCAAAGTGCTGGGATTATAGCATTAGCTACCAGCCCAGCCTCTTTTGTATTATTTTTGGGAATTTTTTTTTTTTTTTTTTTTTTTTTTGCTATGAAGCACTATATAAGACCAGTCAACAGATTGTAGGTTAATGGCAAAACCTGACATTTGGGCATTCAGCTGGGAGAGTTAGCTCGATACATTAACTGTTGGTTAAATCTTATACCCAGAAGCTGTTCTGTAACTGCCATTCACACCATTAACTCTAGCCAGCAGTTTACTACTGCAAGAAAAGATGCATTTGGTGAAAGAAAATGTGGACGTATCATCACAAATCCATCACCACATTCTTACCTACCTTAAACATAAATTCAATTTTTATATCCCTAACTTAATAGCTGCTTCTTATTTTATTTTATTTTTTATTTTTTTGAATTGGAGTCTTACTCTGTCGCCCAGGGTGGAGTGCAGTGGCACGCTCACAGCAGCCTTGACCTGCTGGGCTCAGGTGATCCTTCCACCTTAGCCTTCCAAGTAGCTGGAACTACAGGCACGCGCTACTACACCTGGCTTATTTTTTGATTTATAGTAGAGATGAAGTCTCACCAAGTTGCCCAGGCTGATCTCAAACCCCTGAGCTCGGGCATTCCTCTTGCCTCAGCTTCCCAAAGTGCTGGGATTACAGGCTTGAGCCACCATACCCAGCCCTGCTTATTTTAAATAATTTTGGCTTATTTTTCCATACATCCAGTGAAGAATATAGATAAGCAAGGAGAACACAAGAGTTACCCTTAAACTCTTCCCATTCATCCCATGGTAACTGCTGTCAACATTTAACAGAGACAAAGAACAAGCCTGGTGAGTTGAACAAAGAGAAGGACACACAGGGAGTTCTCTAAAGAGTACATGGCACATAGGAAATGAAGAAGCAGGTGGAGAAGTGTTATCCAGAAGTCCCTGGGTGGGAGAGAAATCAGTGTATAAATGTTTTCCAGTCTGGAAGTCTCTGGGGGTTCATTTCATTTTGAAGCAAATCGTAACCTAAGATTGATAAGATAAAACAGAATCATTAAATCCTTGCTTGTGTGATACATGCCTCTCATTAGATCCTCTTAGAGGTTTCACAGTGGTTAGGTTGAGAACAGAAGACAGTTAATTTCTTTTACTCAAACCCTTCATTCCTCATCATACAGCAAAATCCTTGATTTCTTTTGATAACTGGCTGTGTCATTCTTTAAAAAAAAAAAAAACACACACACTTTTTGGAGAAGTCTAGGCTTCATCTCGCTCTGAGCTGATACAAACTTTACAGTTACTGTGAGTTTTATATGAGCAAACCAGAGTCCTCTAATTGCATATTTTGACTTATTATCTTAATGCTATTATGATAAATGCTCTCATTCCTATGTCCTGTTAGGAGTTCAGCAGTATTTCTTCTAAATCAGTTTTGACCTAGTATGACTCACATTTACTATATTAATAATATTATTTATTAGGCGTGAGTGGAAGAGCAAAGTAAAGTGCTTTATGAAAGTCAGAAGTCTTGGGAAAATAGTATATCTTACTTAGCAGCCCTGTATTATAGCACTTTTAAAGAGTTTTCAAATAGTTTTTGGGAAAAGGAATAAGCCCAAATTGTTAAATACTTTGGAATGATTGACAGGAGAGAATTAAATCTGGTGCAACTTTAAAAAAGAATCCTCTCTTGCCTCGTGTTCTTGGCCGGAGCAGTGTTTTAGGGAATGGCTTTCTAATTCCTTTCTTTTCCAGATTGCAAAAGTCGAGAAGCTCAAACCATTGGAGGTGGAGCTGCGCCGCCTAGAAGACCTTTCAGAGTCAATTGTGAATGATTTTGCCTACATGAAGAAGAGAGAGGAGGAAATGCGCGATACCAACGGTGAGAGGAAGGCAGCTCTTGCTTCTCAGAGAGACCCATCCCCAAACTTTAAATTCCATTGTACATGAAGCAGTGTTGCCAAAGGGGGCTGTGGGGAAGGAAAGTTGCTTCACTGTTGTTACTGCTGAAGGTAAATGAGCCTTGTGAGACTTTCAGAATAGAAACTTTCATGATGAGCAGTCGACCATCTCCTTGGTTAGTTTCTATCAAATCGATGGCACCAAACTTCGTATTTTTAGCATTTATATATAGGATACTGAGCTTTTTGATGAGTTATCTGAAATTCTACTTTTAGACCTAGGGAAAGAGTGAAGGGCATTAATGTTTAGCCAGCTGAGGAGGCTTACTTAATTTTATTTACAGTGCTTTTGGTTTTTTAGAGTCAACAAACACCCGGGTCCTATACTTCAGCATCTTTTCAATGTTCTGCCTCATCGGACTAGCCACCTGGCAGGTCTTCTACTTGCGTCGCTTCTTCAAGGCCAAGAAGTTGATTGAGTAATGAGTGAGGTGCGCTTTCCTCCCACCTTGTATCTCAGCCAGCAGGACATCGCTGGGACATGCCTGGCCTAAGGCATCCTGCCAACAGCACCATCAAGGCACGTTGGAGCTTTCTTGCCAGAACTGATCTCTTTTGGTGTGGGAGGACAAGGGGTACCACCTACAGCCAACAAGTCAAAGAGGGACTTCTTTTTAACTTTGTAGGATTTGGACTGGTTTTGCAACAACAAGGACTATTATTAAGTCACCTATGACAAAAAAAAAACAAAAACAGGGGTTACCTAGGTAATGCCAGAGCCAACATTTGTACTGGGTTTCCTCATATGATCTGTTAGAACCATGCTTCTTTCCTTCTCCCATTTGCTCCCCAGCCTGGGTTTCTGCTCCATTTCTTTTACCAAGAGTTGTGCGACCATGTTGAGCTGGTTTTATTCTGATTGTCCTCTTTGGGTTTCCTTGTGAAAACACCCTTCACTTTCTCTTGGCCTTTAGTTGAAATGTTTACGTAGCTTCTGGTGATATCTTTTTATAATTTTATGTCTCTTAGAAGGGTGATGGATGTGATGCCTCATAAAAGGGAGCTTTGACCTGTAGATAACTCCTAAAGAAAATTTCATTTTAAACAATTAAAATATTTGTGCTCAACTGTTGAATTTTTTTTTTTTTTTTTTTTTGCATATGTGTGTTTAGTTCTGTGCAATGTTATTGCATGTGTAGATTCATATGGCCACCATCACGAGACAGAATAGTTCATCACAGGGATCCCTCATGTTGTCTTATAGCCATGCCCACCTCCCATCCTTAAACCCTCACCCTAGCCATTGGCTACCACTAATGTCTTTTCCATCTCTATAATTTTGTCATTTCAGGAATGTTATATAAATGGAATTATATAGCATGTAACCTTTTGAGATGGACTTTTGTCACTCAGTGTAATTCTCTTGAAATCAATCCAAGTTGTTACATGTGTCAACAGTTTGTTCTTTTTAATTGCTGAGTAGTATTCCATGGAATGGATGTACCACAGCTTGCTTAAGGACATCTTAGTTTTCAGTTTGGGGCCCTTACTAATAAAGCTGCTGTGAAAATTCATGTACAGGTTTTTATGTGAACATAAATTTTCATTTCTCTGGGATAAATGCCCAAAAGGGCAATTGCTGGGTTGTATGGTAAACATGTTTATTTTTGTAAGAAACTGCCCTACTCCTTTTCCAGAGTAAGCTGCACCATTTTATGTTTCCACCAGCAATGAATGACTGATGCATTTTCTTCACATCTTCACCAGCACTTGGTATTCCTTTTTTTTTGTTTTAGCCATTCAGATAGGTATGTGTAGTAGTGTTGCATATGGTGCTTTTGTTTTTGTTTTTGTTTGAGTTGGAGTCTCACTCTGTCGCCCAGGCTGGAGGGCCGTGACACGCTCACGGACAGTGCAGCCTCAACCTGCTGGGCTAAGGCGATCCTTCCACCTCAGCCTTCCAAGTAGCTGGAACTAATAGGTGTGCACCACCACACCCAGCTAATTTTTTTATTTATCGTAGAGATAAGGTCTCACCAAGTTGCCCAGGTTGGTCTAGAACCCCTGGACTCAGGCAATCCTCTCGCTTTGGCCTCCCAAAGTTTGGAATTACAGGCTTGAGCCACTGCACCTGGCATGCATATGGTTTTAATTTGCATTTTCCATTGGCTAATAATGTTGAATATCTTTCCATATGCTTATTTGTCATCTATATATCCTCTTCAGTGAAATTTGTTTTGTCTTTTGCCTGTTTTCTATTTAGATTGTTCTTTTTACTGTTGAGTTTTGAGAATTTCCTGTATGTTCAAGATACAAGTTCTCTGTCAGATGTGTGGTTGCTTGAATTTTTAACATAATTTCCACCAAGGAAAAATAAGTAAAATTTGTCTGTTCTTTGTACATGGCTAGTCACTGGCTTCATTCCTGTCCTTATGTGTTCTATCTAGAGAATTAAGAGTTATGAGGCATATAATGTGTTAAGATTTTTTTTTTTTTTAATGGAGAACTGAGGCATAAAATAGACATCTAGGAAGGTCATGAAGAGAGTAAATACTTACAAATCCATGTTGTGAAAGCAAAACCAAGAGTCACGGTGGGAATACAAGATGCCTAAAGGCTAGTGCTATTATCAGCAAGAGAAAATGGATACAAATGACCATGTTCATAAACAGTCATGAAAAGTACCATTGCTCTAAATCTTTCCCACATCTTCCAGAAATGCAGGTAGGAGTTTTTCCTTCCTGCAATCTCTTTTTAACCCTGCTGACTGTTATAGGGCTTGTCTAATCACGGTGGCAAGAACTGCATGTGAAGAAGCAGAATTTTGGAATTATCAGAGAGCATTGTGTGTTGATCTGGATAAAGTACAAAGGTTGAAGAGGAAGTAAGCTAGTATTACAGCTACTGTGAACCCCAGACGCCTTTTTTCCTTCTTTTGACTCCTGTATATTCCTCGTGTGGCATAAAAGTAGATCTGTCATTAGCTGGTACAACATTGCCATCTACTGCTGAGAATTGATGAGTATGGTTCCTGAGAACCTGGCAGCAGATGTTAAGAAAGTCCATCTGTAGTATCACCTTATACTAAATTACAGAGGATGCATCCAAGTAGGGAAAATAAAATATATGGGTTTAGATCCATCCTTAGACCTTTAAATGTGAAATCCTCTTCTATACTATTAGCCTAACAGGATACTCTTTCATTTATGACTGGTGCCTTTTCCCCTTTTTAGAGCAATGACTCTGTTAGTTATGGTCTTCTGATCTGGCAAACTATCACAGAAGACAACAGGAGAAGTAAATATTTTATTTTGTTTATGCTTCTGTGCCCAAGTGTGACTCTAAACGTAAGCTTTGAGGATCTGAAATTCTTCCCAGTCCCTTCCTTTCACTCATGCCAAAATTACCAACTTAGATATTTGTGCTTTTGGTTTAAGTTACTTGACATGATACCTTGATTTTATCTAGAAAGTAGAAGTATTTGCCTTTGACAAAAGACTGGTGCAAGAGCTTTAAAAACAGGGTTGTCATCTGCTTTTCTCCATTTTTGAGCATATTATTCAAAATGGTCTGTACAGTATAAATGAGCATGATACAGTTTAAGCAAGCTTTGTTATGCCATTGTCATGAACCCCTGTCAGAAAGCCACTTTTCTTTTTATTTAGGAAAGAGGCACATGGGATTCATATAGATTCACTTGTAAATGTTGGATTGGGGATTTTTGTGTAAATTTTCTCAAATAAAAGCTAGCAGAAACCATTTTAGATGTATTTTTCTGTTATTCTTGAGTACTTCTATATCTGGATTGGAAATAATTCCTTTGTATTTGTTTTAAAGTATGGCAAATGACACCGACGGTCTAGGAAAAAAATGTTGCCCTTAACTTACTCCAGTTGTATAAAATTTATGTGAGTAAAAGTTTATTGTGGTTTTTATACAAGAAGAAGCCTTACTTATACATTCTTGGAGTAAATATGGTTCTGTAAGCCAGGTATTTTCTTCTCTGTATCTTCTCTCTTTTGGAAACTATCATTCCTACAGGGAGCCTTCTCCCTTGCCCTCTGTTCCTAAAATGCCCTTCCTAATTTAGAACCCCTTGGGACTTGCTTTGTGAACCCATCACATTCATGCAAAACCCCACCTGGAGGCAGAGGCCATTTCCTCCTCTCCTTTCACTTACAGTTGGACATTTTTCACAAAGCTGCTTTCTAAGAGCCAACATCAAGTGCTTGGCTGGCATCTTATTTACCCTCCAACTTTCTGCATTCTCCCAAAAAGCAGATAAAACGTATTAGTGAGTCCGTAAACATCAAAATGTTTTCCTTCTCACTGATGTTTTACTGTTTGGAAACTTATTGTTTCTATGCATTTCACTATAACAATTCAGTTTCAGGCCAACTAAGTTATAGAAAACTATCTAGTTCCTCACTGCAAGAATTTTGAAGCTTCAGTTGAAATGTATTCAGCCTCTCTGAAAGTCAACACTTCT
>CAUYQG010148924.1:0-12856 GCA_963574415.1 Tarsius wallacei
CCTGTAGTTCCAGCTACTTGGAAGACTGAGGCGGAAGGATCGCCGGAGCCCAGCAGGTCGAGGCTGCGGTGGCCGGGAGCAGCCACTGCACTCCAGTCTGGGTGACAGAGTGAGACTCCAACTCAAAAAAAAAAAAAAAAAGATATGTTGGCAAAATGTATTGAAAAAAAACATGATCCAACTATGTGATGTTTACAAGAATCTCACCCTACCTATAATGACACGTATAAACTGAAAGTAAAGGTGTGGGAAAAAGATGTTCCATGGAAACAGAAATCAAAAGGAAGCAGAAGTAGATATACTTGCATCAGATAAAACAACTTTAATTTAAAAAAAAATATAGACAAAGAAGGTCATTATTTATTGATAAAGGAATCAATTGAGCAATAGTATATAACATTCTAAATATATATGCACTCAGCACCTGAGCTCCCAGATTCATAAATCAACTATTATTATACATAAAGAAAGAAAGAAACGACAATTCAATAATAGTGGGAAACTTTGACACCCCCACACAGCACTAGACAGATCATAGATACTGAAAACCCATAAAGAAACATTGAACTTAAACTGGACTTTAGACCAAATGGACCTAACAGACATCTACAGAAAATTCTACCCAACAACTGCAGAATGTACATCCTTCTCATCATCATATGGAATACACTCCAAGATAGACCATATGTTAGGCCACAAAACAAGCTGTAACAATTTTTTTAAAAATCATTTAAATGGAAGTGATAACTGAACAGAAATTGCAAAAATACTAGGTAAAAATGTATAATCAGTTTATTACAAATAAACTGATATATATCAGTTTGTAAACATAATCACCTGTTTTTTTCTCATTATTTTAATTGTTTCCTGTGTGAGGATACATGGCTAGTTAAAAGAAATTTAAAAGTTGGATAACAAATTGAATTGACATAGCCAACTAAAGCAAGCTGTCAACTTCCCACTGATTCTTAACATAAATTCCAGGAAACATGCTGCATTACACAATCTGTGCTGTTTTGGTACTCAATAACTCTATTGTAGGAAATCACCTTAGGAAATATCCATTCTAGAAATTGTACTGGCAGGGTACCACTTCCCAATCCTTTGCCTACTACAGATATATTGTCATATATTTCTATGGAGTTGTAAGTGACCTGATGGACATAAAGAAAATTTGCTATATATACTATGCATTTATACTAGGGATGTACTGTGCTATAAACTTTATATAAATTATCTAATGCATTCCTTATGACATCTCTGTAAGATAGACAATATTCTTATTTTGCAGGTTTAGAAATGTTGAATAAAAAAATGATTATACAGTTGGTAAATGATTCCAGAAAAGTTTGAATCCAACTCCAGTTCTCTTAATCCCTGCTCTTACCCTCTATGATCTCATATAATTATGACAGAGCCCAGAGACAATAATGAATGAGGATAATCAGAAACTTTCTGAATACAGTGACCCAAGCAACCACTTCCAATCAGAGGCAATTGTCAAAGGAGCTGAAATTTATTATCCTTCTCTATCAATTCCCTTAATTTACGTGAAAAATTGAGGTCTACAGAAATTTACTTAAGGTTAAGAGAAAGGTAGTGTTAGAACTAAGAACAGAAGTCCAGCAAGAGCAGTAACTCAGAAATAAGGGACACTTGATTTCTATCTGACAATGAATCTGCAAGGGGGCAAGGTTCAGGGCATTTCTATGAGATTCAGTGAATGTTTATTTAATATTTCCTATAATTATTTTATTCATTAATATTAGGTATGCTTCGAGCTATTCAGAATTTCAGAAAAGAATCAGTGGCTACTTTAGTTTGATTACCTCCAACTAAGCTAAATTGTGTCTGGTGCTTCAGGTCACTTGACAAACCTGACTCACAGAAAGGAAGGAAAGCCACGTAGACGTAGAAAGAAAAATGCTAGAAAGAAGAAAAGCGTGTGAGAAACAGAAAAGAGAATAAAACAGAAATAAAGGTAAAATTATAAAAGATGTGATACTTATTATTAGAGTCTTCACAAAACCTCTCATCACCATCCTTGTGCTCAACCTTAGTTATTTTTGCCCTCAAATTTACCACACAAAATACCTCACTTGAGCAAGAAGGCTATGGCCTCTTCAGTGCTTGTTGGTGCAAGATCTTTTTTTTTCTTAATTGTTAGTTTTGTATGGCCTAGATTTCACCTTTTCCCACTTAGCTGTTCTACAGTTTGCTAGGTCACTGTCTTGGGGACCCTGAAGTGTCCCAAGTACTCTTGCAGACAAGCTAAGTGCCTGTTGTCTCTCCCAGCTGAAAGCTACAGTAAGTTTACTCTTCTGTAGATTTTAGGTGCACCCTACTGCACAGAGATGAGAGTTGGCTTTTGATGAAAAGTTTCAGGTTTGTAGAAGTACTCAAACTTTTTCAAGCAAACTCTTTGGGTTTCTAAGACGTGATGGGTTACAAGAAATAAGGCTGCTAGATGACTTTACAGTAGCTTTCCTTATAATTCATTTTCTCTTCACGCATTGCAAGCATTTCATCCTTCACTTTGCTAAGAACGCGACAAGAAATAACCTCTTTCTCTGGCAACTCATTGTGTTAGCAGAACAGAAAAGTTGAATGAAAGATGGAAATTAGTGAGGGAAATTCTGCATTATCCTTAAGAGCATTTGACAGAACATCATATTCTGTGTAATTTAAATAGTTGAATAGAGCAAGTAGAGTTTAATTAAAGGAAAACTATGAGCTGCAAACTTCAGACAATGATTCAAAAGGGTGCTTAACAATATGTTCGTTTAACTCATTTTATTTCTAAGGCTCCAATACTATTATTTGGAGTATCTAACATCACAAAGTTAAGAGAGTTGTAGATGTCAGCCTTGGCAAACAACAGTCCAGTATGCAAGTTTTAAAACTAACCTGTCTGATCCAATGCCGATAAAGTATATTGCTCCTATGCCAGATAAAATGTGTGTGTGTGTGTGTGCATTTATATGGAAAGCACAATCTGATATTTTTGTGTCTCCAAAATAAGCCCCACTGAGACACATGACTTTAGTGAATTCACAATAGGGAGCATCTGGCCTTCAGCCTCAGTTTCAGATATTTTCTTTTTTTCTATACTTTATTAGGGTGGGGGCTTTCCCCTTATATATGTGTCAATATCGCTAGTCAAATTTAAGGGTCTGGAAGTCAGATTCACTTTAAAATCTCTCATCTTACCCAAGTCTGTTGATTTTGTTGTTTCATGGCCTCACTCTCTGGAAAAATTTCTATTTTATCTACTTATAAGTTTTTCAGGGTGAAGTACAAATTTCTTCTCAAATGAGTTATTTGTGAACTACTGTTTTTTTGCTACTGTGGAAGGAAAAATGAAGAGGTTCAAACTAAGGTGCTTGTGGAGATCCTGATTTACATGTGCTTCAATCACATATATTCTGGAAAAAGGAAGAAAAACATACTAAATTACTTATAATTAAACCAACCATTTAAGTCTGAACTTCTGAAATAGCAGATAATGGTTTAATATTATCTTTCTTTATGAGTTTGACCCTTTTGGTATATTTACTTTCTTGAAAAGACATTTTATTTAACTAAACCTGTAACTCTGTGACTCTGCCTGTTCTCCGTTATAAACTTTTTAATAAACTTTTAATAAGCTGTTATCTTACACTCTGGTTTCACTAAATGGATCCGTACTTCACTTTCCTGTTTATATGTTTCTAACTCATTGTCTTTTTACTCATCTAATAGGGTTTAGGGTTAGGAATTAGGGTTCTTTTTTGTTCTCACTTAATTCTTCCAGGAGCGTAGCAATTGCAACTCAGTTCTCTGGCTTGATATTGTCTGCAATATTGGCTGCCTATTGTCCCTGGTTCTGACTGCCTGTCTATACTACATGACTTCTTATATATGATGATCAGACTCTTTTGGTGCACTTGCATTTTTGAGAGGAGACTTTCCTGTTTTCTAACTATGGTATACTGTAACTCTGTGTGACTGGTTCCTAGATTCCTTCTATCTTCTGACACACAGACTGCCTCAGATTTATTATCTTGACCCTGTGGGTTTGTTCGAAAATAAGCTTCAAAAGAACAGGTGTCTTGCTTTCCTTATAAGTCACTATATTGCAAATAACTGAAATAGTATATGGCACATAGTAAGTTCTCAATAAATACTGTTTCATGGAAATGAATTATTCTCATTTACAGAGACCTGAACATCTGACCATGAGGCCAAGCCCCAGTTGTGACACATGGCACTGTCTTCCTAAATTGAAAAACTGCAATATTCACTAACTTAAACACCAAATATGTGGAAACTTTATAATTTTTTTTATTTGGAATCTCACTCTGTTGCCCAGACTGGAGTGCAGTGGCATGCTCATGGCCACCCCAACGTCGACCTTCTGGGTTTCAACATCCTTGACATCCTTCCGCCTTAGTCTTCCAAGTAGCCAGAACTACAGGCACACGATACCATGCCCAGCTAATTTTTTTTCCTCTTTTTTTTTTATTGCAGAGACGAAGTCTCGCCAAGTTGCCCGGGCTGTTCTCGAGCCTGCAGCCTCAGGCGATCCACTCGCCTCGACCTCCCAAGGTGCTGGGATTACAGGCTGAGCCACCAAACCTGTCCAGGAGAATTATTTTTCAATACTTTCCCCATGAAGCACAAAATATTTTCAGATAGATAAAACTATTTATTCTGATAATAAAGCAAGAGTCCATATGAACCACAGGAATTTTTAGCACATTTTACCTAAAAGCTGATTTTATTTGCACCTCAGTGAGCTTTTTAGTGTATTTGCTTTCCATTTAATCATAAAATATATTTTTCAATGTATAAAATTAGGAGACTTAAGACTCGTAGTACTCTGGAATCATTCTAGTAAAGAATCCATGCTTTAAAATGACACTGGAAAGATATTTTCCCAGTTGATTCTTTTGAGGCTTATCTACCATTTCCTCTTTCTTACTCCCCAAGAACCCAAGAGGAGATCCTGTGATTCAAGAAGCTGACTCATAGAAGATGGTTCATTGTCCAAAACTTAGAAAACATGAATTTGAGTTCAAAC
The DNA here is from genome assembly GCA_963574415.1 of Tarsius wallacei. NCBI lineage: Eukaryota > Metazoa > Chordata > Mammalia > Primates > Tarsiidae > Tarsius > Tarsius wallacei. The sequence goes on from CAUYQG010148924.1 coordinate 5,063, forward strand.
TCCTAACCATTTGTTCAAATACCATGTAGAAGATCTAATGAAAGAGTGCTGATTTCTCACTGTATCAAGTCTCAAGTCTTCTGTTGAATAACTGAATATTATTAGTCTACCGTCAAAGGCTTTTATACATAAGGCATAAATCAACACAGCTTTAGAGGAAGAGGCATATATTTGACCTCTAGGCAAAGTTAACAGCAACCTCAATGGGACTCTGAGTAATAAATTTCACAGATAAAGACAAGATCACATAAGCTTCTAGACAAAAATAATTGGTAACTTTAGAGGAAAGTGACCCAGAATGTTACATCTACTCTACAGCATTGGAAGCTATGAGAGTAGAATTTTATTTACATATTATCAGAAGAGACTCTGGTTTTAGAATATTGTCTTCATATATATCTCAGATGTGAAGAATGTAGAAAGGCATATTATATATGCAGGTGCTTAGAAAGCATGACACAAAAGTTGACTTTAAAGAAACACTCCAGTTTAGCCATAAAGAAGGACAAATATATGGACTTTGCAAATCTGAATGTATTTGGAGTCGATCATACTCAGTGATTTATCACAGAATAAAGAATAGAGTTCCATATGTTTTCACTCATAAGAGGACCTTGAACAATTATAATGCTATAAGAAAGCAATTGGCAGTAATGGAAAACAGTCGGGGGAGGGTGGGATTGGTAATTGAGGGAAACTGCTAAGGGAGGGAGGGGCACACCTCATCAACAAGGGTGCCTGCATGATCAATGTTTATATACCTAACCCTGAATTGTACCCCACATCTTTATAATAAAAAATTTTTAAATATGAATCAGAGATACTAAGGTTACAGGAAAATTAAATGAACAAAGAACAATAGTAACAATAAAACACAAATAAAATCAAACCATTATTGCTCATAAAGATGTGTCATAATGAAAAGGTTAAGAATAATTTTTTAAAATAGAAAATGGAGTAGCTACAAAAAAATGTTAGCTTAGAACTCAAATTTTAAATCTATGAAACCAAAGACAGAGATTGAGGCAAAAATAAAAATATATAAAGGGTTTAAAGTCAGTGTTCTGGTAATACATCATAATCATTCACTTTTTGTATGTTGATGCATCAATATTCTTGAAATAAGTTTTTAAAAATAATTTTTAGCATGCAGAAAAATTGTGTAGTACCTCTCCATAAGTAGCAGAAAAGAACAAAATAACTCAAAAGAAAAATATGTTGCATTCAAATAAAGATGAAGAAAAAAATTAAATATGAAATGATATTAAATATAAAGTAAAAATAAAATGTTAGAAATAAGATCATGCATTGATAATTATGTGAGTGGGTGGTACTTATCAGCTGAAAGAAAGACAGAAAGTTGTGATTAAATGTATTGTTCATAAAAACATTCAAATGAGAGAAAAATGGTTAAAAATAAGCGTGCTTAAATGTGTATTTGAAAATGCAAATCCCAAAGCAGGGCAGTTGATATTAATATCAAATACAATGAAATATTTAAAAAGTAGCAATATTCTTAGAGCAACATAGGAGGTAAATCCATAAAGTAAGAACTCTTTAGAAATCAAGAATTTTTGCCTGAGCTCAGGGGCTCGAGACCAGCCTGGGAAACATGGTGAAGCCGCGGTTCTACAATAAGTCAAAAAATCAGTCAGGCGTGGTGGCACACATTTGTAGTTCCAGCTACTTGTAAGGTTGAGGTGGAAGGATCACCTGAGCCCAGCAGGTGGAGGCTGCAGTGGCCATGAGCATGCCACTGCACTCCAGTCTGGTTGACAGAGTGAGATTCCAAGTCAAAGCAACAACAACAACAACAACAACAAAAAAAAATCAAGAATTTTATTGAGAACACAATGTTATCTGAAGACATGAAAAAAAACAATTAGGGAAAACTCAATAATGATATAAAATATTCAGATAAGCAGAAGCAACGTTGACTTAATAAATAGAAATAGAGCATTTATCCTAAAAACAAATAACATGGATTTTTCCCATGTGCCTATGTGACTTTTAAAAAAATGATTAATGTTCTTGAACTAAGAGGAAACTTTAACACATTCCAAAATGTCTAAATTGTATGGACCTCGCTTTTCAAGTTATAATGCAGTACTAGAACAAGAATAAACAACTAAAATGTGTGTATCTGTGTGTTTAGTAGTATTATAGCAATAATAGTAGTAGCAGGCTTAAAGGTCTGCTTTAAAGCAAGAAGTAAAAGACACATTTCTAGCAACTAGTAGAGTGTAAAAAAAGTATAATCCATTGGATTTAGATAAGAAAATGGTTAGATCAGAATCTCTTGGGGCCTCCAAAATGTTAGGTCAGAATGGGGCGGCGGGGGGGGGTCTGCGATCCAGTGCCACATGAAAGATGCAAAGAATTGCACAGAAATTAGATTGGAAAATATACTTTATTTAGAAAGTAAATGAGAGAGAGAGAGAGAGAGAGAGAGAGAAAGAGAGGAGATTTACCTTCCTAAGGTGTGGGAGGTGACCAAAGCTAGGAAAACATGGTGGCTGTAGCTCAGAGAGCCACGTGGTTACACCAGAGTTTAGTAAAGCAATGCCCAAAGGCTGCTTGAGGCTGAACACTTTTAGAACTTTCCTTTGATGGAGGCAGGTCATTAAGGTGATTGGGTGGTGGTCTTTTTCAAGTCATCGTAAATGGCAGTTAAGCACAGGTACTAACATTAGATGATGGACTGTAGTCAGATGGGTGGGTTAGTCATATGATTGCTGCCATGTTGATTGGGTCTGTGTCACGGTCAGGAACAGTTGATTCGGTTAACTTGTTAATAAAACAAACTGGGGAGGGAGTTGTAAAATAATTGTTAATAGTTACTTATGAGAAACCCAGTTCTGTCCTTAGCTAATGATTAGAAGGTAAATTAAAATGAACTGCTAGAAAAATGTGACTGAAGTAAGCTATGTTAAGATGGCTATATTGACTCCATCTTATGTCCTTTCAAAACCTTTCTCTGAAAGTGACTTTAAAATGTTGATATAATTTCACACTGACAGAAAATTTGCAAAAATATTAAAAATTTTTGCTTCTTAATACTTTATTTTAAAGATATGAGGTACAAGTCAGGATTAGGTACCTAAGTAATCTATATACAGGTGATGTTTGTGCAGAGGAAAGAGGAGGCATGTAACAACATAAAGGGTACCTGGTCTCAAACCAGGAGAAGTGAGAACCAGGTAGAATACTGAAATTTTATAAATTCACACCAGATTGTCCACTTGTTTCTTTTGTATTTATTTTTTTCTTTCTTCTTCTTATTTGGGGTTTACTTTGCTTTTTTTCATATCTTTGTTGTTATTAAATTAAAACTTTTGCTCCTGACATAGTTGTTTAGTATTTCCTATTTCCCTCTAAGTACTGTGTTAGCAGCATCCCATGTATACTGGTATACTGTATTTCATTTTCACTTAATCAAAATAAATGGCATGATACCTATGTCTGCTTCTGATGATATCCTCAAGCTGCTTCCACTAATGGTTGTAAGTGAAGGGGAGCTGGATAAGATGGAAAGAACAGAAGCAAGAAAGATAGAGGAACGTTACCAGACTTTTTTTTAAACAACCAGCCTTCATGAAAACTAAAAAAAGTGAAAAATCACTTATCCCCCACCAGGGAAGGAATTGATATATTTATGAGGGATCTGCTCCCATGACCCAGGCACCTTCCATTAGGCCCAATCGCCAACATTGGGGATCAAATTTCAAAATGAGCCTCAAGAAAAAAACATCAAAATAGCATTTCACTCCTGGTCTCCCAAGTCTTATGTCCTTTTCACATACAAAATATAATATTCCAATTCCAATAGCCTCTTTACTCGTTCAAGCGCCAACTCAAAAATCCAAAGTTCAAAGTTTCATCTGAGACTCAAGGCAAGTTCCTCCCAACTATGAATCTCTAAACTCAAAAGCAAGTTATTTACTTTCAAAACACAATGGTTGTACAGGCATTGAATAGGCATTACTCTTCCAAACGAGACAAATTCACCAAAAGTGGTCAAAACACATAAATAGACACTTCTCAAAAGAGGATATATGGGCAGCCAATAGACACATTAAAAAGTGCTCAGCTTCACTAATCATCAGAGAAATGCAAATAAAAACCACATTGAGATACCACCTAACACCAGGAAGAATGGCCATCATTAACAAAACAAACAACAGATGCTGGTGAAGATGTGGGAAAAAGGAAACGCTTCTACACTTCTGGTGGGAATGCAAACTAGTTCACCTTCTATGGAAAACAGTGTGGTGATTTCTAAAAGAACTAGACATTGACCTTCCATATGACCCAGAAATCCCCCTACTGGGAATATTCCTGGAGGAACTCAAATCATTCTACAAAAAAGACACCTGCCCATGCATGTGTTTTGCTACACTATTCACAATAGCAAAAACATGGAACCAACTATGGTGCCCACCAAAACTGGGCTGGATTTAAAAAATGTGGTGCATATACACAACGGAATATTATGCAGTCATAAAGAAGGACAAGCATATTGACTTTGTAGCAACATGGACAGATTTAGAGTCGCTCATACTTAGTGACCTATCACAGAAACAAAGAACAGAGTACCATATGTTCTCACTCATAAGCGGACCTTGAACAATTATCATGCTACTTTAAGAAAGGGATTGGCAGTTAGTGGGAACTGCCAGGGAGGGGGGGTGGGATTGGCAGTAGTGGGAAACTGCCAGGGGAGATGGGGCACACCTCATCAACAGGAGTAACTGCATAATGAATATTTGTTTATCTAACCCTAATTTCACATCATGAAATTAAAAATTTTTAAAAATAAAATAAAACAGTATTAGTTTGGTGCAAAAGTAATTGCGGTTTCAGATTGTGAATTTTAAATCATTGTAACTAGGCTCAAACAAACTTTTATTAATCAAAATAGAAACCCTTATAATCAACTCATTTTTGCCAATGAGACATAAGTTTGTTTATTCCTGTAGTGTAAAAATTCAGGCTTCACAATTCAACAAACTCTTGGAAAATATTTTATGCATCCTGCTGTTTCTGGAAGTATTTTCCCTGTAAAAAGTTGTTGAGATGCTTGAAGTGGCAGTCGGTTGTCAAGAGGTCAATTGAATATGGCAGATGAGGCAAAACTCTGTAGCCCATTTCGTTCCTCTTTTGAAGCATTGGCTGTGTGATGTGTGGTCGGATTTTGTGGAGAAGAATTGGGCCCTTTCTGTTGTCCAAGGTTGACTGCAGGAATTGCAATTTTTGGTGCATCTCATTGATTTGCTGTGCATACTTATCAGATGTAATGGCTTCATTGGGACTCAGAAAGCTGTAGGGGATTACCAAACAGTGATCATGACCTTTTCTTTTGGTTTTCCTGCAAGTTTGGCTTTGGGAAGTTCTTTGGAGCTTCTTCTCGGTCCAACCATTGAGCTGGCTATCACCGGTTGTCATATAAAATCTATTTTTTGTTGCAAATCACAATCCGATAGAGAAATAGTTCATTGTTTCTGTATAGAATAAGAGAAGATGACACTTCAAAATGATGATTTTTAAAAAAATTTACAGTCACCTCATGATGCACCCATTTATAGAGCTTTTTCACCATTCCAATTTGTTTCAAATGCTGAAAAACTGGTCAACGTTGAGTTCCTCGGCCACTTCTCATGTAGTTGTAAGAGGATCAGCTTCAATGATGGCTCTCAATTAGTCATTGTCAACTTCCAATGGCCTGCCACTATGCTTCTCAACTTCAAGGCTCTCATCGCCTTTGCAAAATTTGAACCATCACTGCACTGTACATTCATTATCAGTTCCTGGGTCAAATGCATTATTGATGTTGCAATTGCCTCTGCTGCTGTACAACCTATTTTGAACTCAAATAATAAAATTGCTTGAATTTGCTTTTTTCTAACATAATTCCCATAGTCTACAATAAATATAAAATAAACAGCAAATAGTAAGTCATTAGTAAAAAAGCATAAACCGAGAAATGCACATTAAAATGCTGTACAACATAACCATATTTATTAAGAAAGTATCCCAATATCACACTGCAAATTTCAAGTTGCAAAATTGCAATTACATTTGCACCAACCTAATAATAGGACCTCTATCCATGTCTAAAATCCAGGAGGGCAAACGCTAAATGTTAAAACTCCACGATGATCTCCTTTGACTCCATGTCTGACAACCTAGGAGCATTAGTGTAAGAGGTGGTCTCCCAAGACCTTAGGCCTTTCTACCCCCATTGATTTTCTGTGTTTAGCTCTTGTGGTTGCACTCATGGGTTGCATTCTGGTGTCTCTAGCTTTTCCAGGCTAAAGTGGCATACCGATGCTGGCTATAATTCTGGGGTCTTGAGGGTGGCAGCCTTCTTCCTATGACTCCACTAGGCAGTGCCCTACTGGGAACTCTGCAGGGGCTCCAATCTCACATTTCTGGTTGGCATTGTCTTACTGAAGTATTTCTGTGGGAATGTGGCCTCTGTGGCAGGCTGCTGCCTGAGCACCCAGGCTTTCTGAAATCTAGGTGGCTGCCAAACTCCCACCACTCTTGCATTCTGGGCAGACTTGCCACCAGGAGAGAGCCACCAAGGTTTACTATGGGTATCCTTTGAAGTAGCAGCTCATTTGAGGCCATTTGAGCTGGTGTTAGAACCAAAGTGTCAGGGATGCTGATAGCAGCTTCCTGAGGTGTTCCAAGATAGCAGCAGAATTACTTTAGGGGCCTATACCCTAAAGTAATTCTGTCCTCCTAGGCCTTCGGGCCTATGATAGGAGGGGCAGCTTCAAAGATTTCTAAAGTGACTTTGGGACTTTTTAGCATTGTTTTGACTATTAGTTCCCGGGTCTTTTTAGTCATGCTAATCTCTCTAGCAAGAGGTTAATCCTAGCACCCCTGGATTCTTCCTGTGAAAAGACTCTTTCCTTTTTTATCACATGACCAGGCTGCAATGTTTTTTGTTTGTTTGTTTTTGCATTTTTGCCATCTGCTTCCTTTTAAATTATAAATTCCATTGTTGGGTCACTCTTTTGCTGTTGTATCTAATTTTAAGCTGTTAAAAAGAGTCACATCACTTTTTTTTCTTATTTATTTATTTAAAAGAGATGGGGTACAAGTCAGGATTAGGTACTTATGTGGTCTATGTACACGTGAAGTTTGTGCCTCCCATTGGTCCTCCTTTTACCTGATTTAGGATCAGGTACCCTTAGTGATGTTATGTGCTCACCATTCCCTCCCCTGGCAATGTCCCGCTATTTCCAATTCCTTTCTTGTAGTATTATGAGAAATGTTCAGGGTCCACTCATGAGTGAGAACATGTGGTATTCGGTTTTTTGTTTCTGTGATAGATCACTTAGTATGATAGTTTCTAAATCCATTCAAGTTGCTTTGAAGTCCATAACTTTTTCCTTCTTTATGGCTGCATAATATCCCATAATGAATATGGAACACATTTTTTGCATATGTAACACATTTTTTTTTTTTTTTTGGGTATACTTTCTTATTTTTTTTTAATATTCAATTTTTTTTTATTGTGATATTGTCGCATACAGTTAAGGGTTAGGTACACAAATATGTCTCGTTCAGGCACCCTTGTTGATAAGAAGTGCCTCCCCATCCCCAGACATGTATTTACTACCATTAATCCCTTCCCCTGTCCCTCCCCCCCCCCCATAGTTTCCCACCACTGTCAGTCATTTTCTTGTGGTAATACGTTGGATGATCAAGGTCTACTATATGAGTGAGAACATGTGATACTCAGTTTTTTGTTTCTGTGAGAGGTCACTCAGTATTGTAGAC
>CAUYQG010148926.1:0-12775 GCA_963574415.1 Tarsius wallacei
CGGTTTTTTCCTTTCTTTTTTTTTTGAGTTGGAGTCTCACTCTGTCGCCCAGACTGGAGTGCAGTGCCGCTCCCAGCCACCGCAGCCTCCACCTGTTGAGCTCCGGCGATCCTTCCACCTCAGCCTTCCAAGTAGCTGGAACTACAGGCGCGCACTACCACACCCGGCTAATTTTTTGATTTATTATAGAGATGAGGTCTCACCAAGTTGCCCAGGCGGGTCTCGAACCCGCGGGCTCAGGGAATCCACTCACCTCAGCCTCCCAAGGCGCAGGATTACAGGCTGAGCCACCGAGCCCGGCTTCTTCATTTTCCTTTGTAATGATCATAGATGAGATGCTAAGTTGATCATGTCAGAAATGCGAACTGTTCATTATTAATAACTGTTAACGTATTTATTGCTAACTGTAGCTTTTTTCTTTTCTTTCTTTTCTTTCTTTTTTTTTTTTTTGAGTTGGAGTCTCACTCCTTCGCCCAGGCTGGAGTGCAGTGGCATGCATGCTCATGGCCACCCCAACATCGACCTGCCGGGCTCCAGCGATCCTTCCACCTTGGCCTTCTGAGCAGCCGGAACCACAGACGTGTGCTACCATGCCTGGCTAATTTTTGACTTATTGTAGAGGCGACATCTCGCCAAGTTGCCCAGGCTGGTCTCGAACCCACGGGCTCAGGCAATCCACTTGCCTCGGCCTCCCAAAGTGCTGGGATGACAGGCTAGGACGACAGGCTGAGCCACCGAGCCCGGTCAGCTTTTTTCTACTTCTCCCATGATAGCAGTTCTCTGACAAGCTACTTTTGACCTCGCCCACCTCACATTTCAGCTGATGTGTTCTGCTTATAATGGCCTCAAATATTTTTTTGCCTTGGGACACGTTTCTATTCTTAAAAATGATTGGGGATTCAAATAACTTTTGTTTATGAAGATTAGCTCTATCAATAGTTTCCATATTAGATATTAAATGGAGACATTTTGAACATATTAGTGTAAAAATAGCAATAATAAATTCATCATAACATAAATAACTTAATTTTTAGAAAAAATAGCAATATTTTCCCAAACAAAAAAAAATTGGGTGAGAGAAGTGGCGTCATTTGTCGTTTTGTGAATCTGGTTCATGTCTGTCTCAGCGATTGGCAGGTGGACTCTCACACCTGCTACTACATTCCATCTTTGAGTAGTTCACTCCATGTAACTTCTGGAAAACTGAGAGTTAAAAAAAAGACAGGACGCTGGACTTGGTGGCTCAGCCTGTCATCCCAGCACTTTGGGTGGCCAAGGTGAGTTGGACTGCCTGAGCCCACGGGTTTGAGACCAGCCTGGGCAACTTGGCAGGACCTGATCTCTACAATAAATAAAAAATTATCTGGGCATCGTAGCAGGTGCCTGTAGTTCTGGCTACTTGGAGGGCTGAGGCAGAAGGATCGTCAGAGTCCGGCAGGTCAATGCTGGGGTGGCCATGAGGGTGCCACTGCACTCCAGCCTGGGCGACAGAGTGAGACATCAAATTAAAAAAAAAAGGCAGGGATCTTAGTATTACCATTCAAATAGTCTTGACCCGAAAGGGAGTTGGGAATCCCCAGGTGCTTCAACCACACTTCGTACACCGCACACCATGGCAAATACACAGAATTATCACGTGGCTACCGGACAGCGTGGTATGGTTTGCAGTCCTGGAAGCCACCACCCCAGGAAAGTCTTATTTATTTGTTTTTTGTTCAAAGCAATGGATAGCAGCAATAGTTTGTCAAGTTCTTCCCATTTTACTTTCTCAGCAGCTGAGAAAATACTAACTAGGTACTCATGGATTAAGTTTCACATTTCATATTCATGAATACTCTTTGCTGATTAAAAAGTATTTTGGAGCTGGACATGCTGAGAGAGAGTCCTCCAATATCATTTGGTCAACTATGAGATGGGGGCCACTGGTAGTATGCAGAGAAATTTTAGGTGCAGTAACTTTAGGTAGTGTCCAGTCTAGATACGAAGCAGCACTGAGTAAGGTAGGGAGAAAGTTGTTTCTTTTTAGAGTCTCTTCCCTGGTTGCATTAAGTAGAAAGTCTCAGCTTGTGTTTTTTGGGATGTCTTCGATAGACCCTCACTAACTTGCAGGGTCTTTCACCAACTTGCTTATTTTCCATTTTAACTTGAGATTGGCCTAAGGCTCTGAGTTTTAGGCAGGTAAGAGTATCTAGCTAGACTTCAGTGTCATTGTGTTTTTCATTATATTTTTATTATTACCATCTATTTAGAGCAAGTCTTTTATTATTATTGTTGCTATTATTATTATTATTAAATAGTCTGACTCCACCACCCAGGCTGGAGTGCAGCAGCGTAATCATAGTTCACCATCATCTCAAGCTCCTGGGTTCAAGCCATCCTCCCACCTACACCTCTCCAATGGCTGCAACTATAGGCGTGAGCCACGGCGCCCAGCCATCGTTTTGCTTTTTAATTTAAGAAAGTTTAATCTTAAAACACTCTATTTCGTTTTTTAAAGTATCGACTTAAAGAAAAATGGTTATTAAATCATAGTATGTGGCATGAAAACATAGCAAAAGTAACAAAGTAGATGACTGAGGTTTGGGGAAAAAAATGACTTAATTCTACCCCCAATTTACAGGTAGGGAAATCAGAACGTGGAGAAAATTTATTTGCTAGAGGTCGCCATAGCCATCGACTTCAGCTCTGGCCTTCTTGCTCTCAATCCAGCACAGTTTTTACTACAGCAAACTGAGTGCTGATGTCTAACATTTAACATCCCAGTATTAGGGCCTGGCTTTGAAGCCAGACAGATCCAGGTTTAAACCCAGCACGTTTCAGGCTGGCTGTGTAACCTTGGGCAAATTGCTGAGCTTCTATCATCCTTGATTTCTTCACTTATGAAGTTGATGCAGTGCCTGTTCCATCCACTTGACGTTTGTTAGTATTAAATGAGATGATATTGTGGACGGTTTAAGCCGGCTTCTGACCCTCCGCAGAGCTATTTTAATCAGTGGAAGTCGCTTCTCTGAACCGCAGAGCGTCTGGAGCACAAGGATCTTCCATCCCAGCCAAGGCTTGGCTCCAGCGTGTGTGAACTGCCTCTGCCACTTGGATCCTGACTTCATCAAAGGCTGGAAACCACGGCGTTTCTCTGGCAGCTGGGAAGGGAGGTAAAAAGTGTTAACTGGGAGATGAATGCAGCCAAGGGTTAAAATAGCTGAAGAAGAATCCTGGCCCCTGGTGCCTGAGACAAAGCCAAGTGTGTTTGCCTTTGAGAGCTCAAGAACGCATCTGGTGAGCCTTGTGTGTTGTGGAAACTGACTTGATCCAAGCGGGGAGAATTAACAGCATCCATCAGAAGAAGAGTAGAGGCTGCATATGAACTCCCAGACAGAGCCCTGAGTCTGATGGCTCCCACCGAGGACCGACAAGCCAGACAGTGCAGCTGAAGCCGAAGACCCTGGGTGGGCTGCGCGAGACCGGGGTTCCAGTGGTAGGGGTGACGCAAAATGCAGACCTCGTGTTCTCAGGATTCCTGCAGCGCCCAGGCTGCAGCTTTCAGGAGCCAGTTTTCGGGGTCGAGTCATGAAGTGGAGCGGGCACTTCCACATCACAGTGTTTGGTGGTGGGGAAACTTTCGATTGCACTGGAAATCCGTGCTGAGTGTGCCGGTGTGTGCGAAGGCATGATGTCACACTTCCCAGTGTTAATTTCCAAATGTTGAAGATCCTCACATGATTATGTAACATTATGGGGCCCGAGGAGGCTAGCGTTGGGTTAGACTGTTTACTCGTCCTTTCTCCCCAGAATGAGGGTTGGTGAAACTGATCTGTTATCGTTATGGTCGGCTGCTCCCCTTGATACCAACAAATCAAAGGGGCAGGGAACTGGTCGAAAGAAGTTTATTTCTGAGTTCGAATCCAGGGAGCAGAGCCAGACTGGAGGTCTTTCTAAAATGGTTCTGCTCACCCTCGAGGCTTTTACAGTTCACTTTTATAAGTCCAGAGTTGTTAGTACCTAGACATTAGTCACGTGACCAGCATAGAACTTGAGTTTTGTCTGCATTTATCGATAGTGGCATTTCTCGGTCCAGACTTCCTGGTGCCAGGTATCAGAGGTATCTTGTAGCTTTTATCAGTATGGCCCAGCAGAAGCATTAATCAAGCTTGCTATAAAGGGCCTAAGACATCGCGCACTATGCAAAAGTTATACAGATCACAAAACTTATGATTACATTGATTACAACAGTTATACAAATCACAAGGCTTACAATTACACTGATACTATATTATTCAAACTTCTAACCTCTCAGAAAAAGGGAGTAAAAGGAGGTTTGCATCTTTCAGTTGATGGGGCGTAGGCTACAGGGAAGACAAGGATCACCTGAAGCTATTTACTGGGAGTGCATAGGAGATCAGGGGAAGCCACCTTTTATTAGCTCTTGGGAATATTGTTCGGGAATGTACAGGAGCGCTTGCGTCCTGGCCATGCCCTCCTCTAGAGGCTGTGACAATATGGATGGACATTAGAGGGTTTCTGTATTATTATCAAGGATAAAATGGCCTCATGGCCTCAACCGTGGCAACACGGAGTCATAAAGCAGCAGGGGTGGATAGGATGTTGAGAAGTGTGGCCCTACAGATGCATTTTAGAGATAGGGAAACTGAGACCCATGGAGAGCAACATCTTGCTCAACATTAGTGAGCCAAGTCGTCTGTCTTTCAGGCCAATGCTTGCCTGTGGGCATCACAAAGAATCCACAGGAAAAGGACAAGTGCCTAGGATATTGCCCGCGTAAGGTAGTGTCAACTTCTGGGCATCTGTACTTGAAATGCTACAGGGATGTCTCCCCATTTTCATTTATTTATTTATTTTTTCTGAGTTGGAATTGCACTCCGTCACTCAGCCTGGAGTGCAGTGCAGTGGCACACTCACGGCCAACCCAGCGTGGACCAGCTGGGCTCCGGTGATCCTTCCACCTCAGCCTCCCAAGTAGCCGGAACCACAGGCATGCACTACCATGCTCGGCTGATTTTTTGATTTATTGTAGAGACGAGGTCTCGCCAAGTTCCCCCAGCTGGTCTCGAACCCACGGGCTCAGGCAATCCACTCCCCTCGGCCTCCCAAAGTGTTGGGATGACAGGCTGAGCCACTGAGCCCGGCCCATTTTTATTTCTTGACAAAGTAATAATAATAATCTTGCTTTTTACTTTTCTTTTTCCATTCTGGCTTATCTTTTTGTCTCTATTTCTCCCAGAGCACCCTTTGCCAGGACTCTACTGACCAGGGAGACACAGAGCGAAGGCTTTATAAAGGCCACACATTCACCCAATCCTGCTCCCAATTTTCTGCAAAAAGTCAGTGGGAGGAGACTGAGAACAGCAGAGAAAATGACTCAGACAGCAGAGGCAGCCTGGAAGTTCGGCACTGAAGAAGGTGAGAATTAGCGAAAGGCTTGGACTGGGAGGTCTGCAGAGCAGAGACGAAATCTCAGGGAAAGGCTCCTTAGTCTCCTTTCTAGGGGCTCCCAGCGATGGTTTCCCCGAGGAAGACATTTGGCTTTTTGCATTAAAAAAAAAAACCAAAAAAACTGCCTTTCTTGAGCATCTCTGTGGTGAACGGGGAGAAGCCAAAGCTCATTTTGCCTTTCAGGCCCTGGGCCCACTCAGCCCTGGAGGTGGGAAGAGCGGGCAGGCTTCCTGCTGAGAGAATGGGCCTGGAAGGGGAGAGCGGGCCTTTGCATCAAAGCCAGAAGAGACCCTGGGGGCTTTTTGTCCGTCTCTCTCTGCTCAGCCAAGGCACTGTCCCTGCTAATTTCTGCCCTAACCTGGGTCCCACCCTGTCTCCAGGTCTCTCCCTTCCCCACCTTCACTAAACTGGGAAACCCAGGAAAAGGAAGCTGGGCTCTCTGGTCTCTTTTGTCTCTGGGAACCACTTAGGAAATCAGAGTCGCCCCCTCCCCCCCCCCCACACGTGTGGACCCTTCAGGAATGACACCCCCCTCCAGGCGAGTTACCAAATGAGGCCAATTCATTCTCTGGAATGTAGCAGCCTGGGCAATGATGATTGATACTGACAGCCAGGCTTTCATGTAGCAATATCCCCGGCCACTGACTGTGAGGCTGAGAGAAAGAACTCTCTGGAATTCACAACATTCCCCCTCCAATTAATCCCCAGCCGCCCCGCTGTGCGTGAATGGGTTGTGCTGGGGATTCGTGGCTCTGATGCCGGGGATTTGCTGATTCCTGGGAGCCCCCTGAGGAGAGGTGATATGGAGAGCAAATAATCTGCATGCAGTGCTGAAGGGACGGAATGAATTGGCTGGCTGGGCCTGGCTTTACTATTTGCACACTTTTAGGCCCCTCCGAAACTGGGTTTGCAGACAAAAACCCGTGGTGAGGGGCCCGCAACCCCCGACTCATTGAGGGCCTGGATTGTGGCCACCTCTCCCACTGGCTTGAGACCCGAGCCTGTCTCAGCAGGGAGGGTGGAGGCAACTGTCCCAGACTAAGGGGTGACAAGCGGAGTGTGGGCGGGCCTGGCCTCCCGTCCCCTCTCCTTGCTGCAGTCACAGGCTCATCCTGATCCACCACCACTAGAGTTTGCATCGCCGTGTATGCATTCGGAGCGAGTTGCTGTTTTTCAGTCTAAATCCCATCTCCCAAAATGCGATTTATGCTTCATGCATGGCTCTGAGCTCACCTCTGCAAAGTCTTCTCTGTTGTTGAGAATAGACTTTGGCTTCTCTGTGTTTTCAAAGCATTTGTGACCATCGAACTTGTGTTCTGTTTGCTGGATGTGGAGGTCTGCCCTCACTCGGGGCCTGACTGAAAGCCAGTGATGAACATTTACCCAGCACTTACTGTGTGCCGGGCACATGTATTATATGCGCCACAGCCAATCCTCACAGGAATCTCTGGAGTGGGAGCCTCTATAAGCTTTATCCTCCACAGAGGAAAAAGAGGCTTAGGAACCAGGGTAGCGTGACAGACAGGAAGTGGTAGCTAGCAAGTAGGGGAGTCGTGGTTGGCAAGGTCCTGGTTCCCACAGCCCTGCCTCTGCTAGGTCTCTGCCCCTCACTGAGAGTAAGGCACAGAGCTTCCCGCTGCCATCTATGCGGCGCTTGGCTCCCCTGTGCGTTGCAGCCAGGGCATCCCCTTAAGAGATGCCCCAGGGGGTCACTCCCCTGCTTAAACCCTTCAGAGGTTCCCCATAGCACTTAGAAGAAAATTCAGTCGCCTTGGCTTAATGCACAGACCCTTTATGATCAGACACCTGGAAAGAGTTAAGCAAAGATCCAGGGGACAGTCCTGACAAGCTGGCAGGGAGGTTGGGACCGGTAGACTGAAGGGAAGGAGGCCCAAGCCTGGCCACCTGAGGGCAGTTTCCAGCCCAGGCCCGCCCCGCCCTCTCACTCCTGGCTGCTTTACTACCTGCTTGCCCTCAGTTTCTTCTTCCAACTTCAGGATGAAAGGCCATGGTACAGGCTTTACTTTTGGCCCTGCCACAGCCTAAGGGACCTCAAGATGAATGCTTTGGTTTTTAAATCTCTTGTTGTAGGGGCTCTAGGCAAATGTGATGAGAAGGTCCCTGGCTACTAGATGCTCGGTGTCAACCAGTCTGCATTTTCATATGTTGCATGCTAAGAAATTAACTTTTGCGCACCAAGTTTGGGCTTCCATCTACCTGCTGACAAATGAACCATTCGGGCCCTTCTACGAGGGCGCTCGCCAGACACTGTGCCGTTGTAGCGACAGCAGTGGCATCTTGGTTTCCACAGCACCCTCACTACAGTTATTTGAGGGTGTCACTAGAGGCATCCGTCTTGTATACAAACACACAGAAAAGTACAAGTTCAGCATTCTACCCACTCGAATTTACTGAGAATTGTTTTACAGTGGTGACAAAGGAGGTCCTTGCTTATGTCAAGAGGGTTAAGAAGGACAACGTGGTCTTGTGGTTTATGTCAAAAGGGTTAAGAAGGACAGTGTGGGCTCAGCCTGTAATCCCAGGGCTTTGGGAGGCCGAGGTGAGTGGATTACTTGAGCCCGTGGGTTCGAGACCTGCCCGGGTAACTTGGAGAGACCTCATCTCTACAATAAATCAAAAATTAGCCGGGTGTGGTAGCGCGCACCTGTAGTTCCAGCTACTTGGAAGGCTGAGGCGGAAGGATCGCCAGAGCCCAGCAGGTCGAGGCTGTGGTGGCCAGGAGCATGCCACTGCACTCCAGTCTGAGCAACGGAATGAGACTCCAACTCAAAAAAAAAAAAAAGAAGGACAACGTGCAAATCAGTGTGTCATATCATGGTCACTAGAAGAAGGAAAGAAAACAGGGCAAGGTGATAGGGAAGTCGATGGGCCTGCTGTAAGGTAGTGGTGGAGGGGTTTTCTAAGCAGGCGACTTTTGGGCTGCACCTGAATAAGAATCCACCCTTGTAAATGACCAGAAGTAGAGCACTCCAAACAAGAGCCAAGGACCGCGTTGGTGGTATAGTGGTGAGCATAGCTGCCTTCCAAGAGCCAAGGACCTGAGCTGGGCAGAAGCTTGGCTTCTTCGGAGACACAGTAAGAGGGCCCATAGGGCTAAAGTGTTTGAGTGAGCAGGGGATGGAGTGGGGATTATGTAGGAGATGTGAGCAAACATATCATTAGGGCCTTGCAGGCCGATGGCTTCCAACTCTTTTAGTGTGACCCATAGTAAGAAGTCCCTTTTCCATCACAGTCCAGCATACACACATCCAAGAAAGAAGCTCCGTGTAGCCGGGCTCGGTGGCTCAGCCTGTAATCCCAGCACTTTGGGAGGCTGAGGTGAGTGGATTGCCTGAGCCCGCGGGTTCGAGACCCACCTGGGCAGCTTGGCGAGACCTCATCTTTACAATAAAATCAAAAAAATTAGCCGGGCATAGTAGCGCGCACCTGTAGTTCCAGCTACTTGGAAGGCTGAGGCGGAAGGATCGCCAGAGCCCAGCAGGTCGAGGCTGTGGTGACCGGGAGTGTGCCACTGCACTCCAGTCTGGGCGACGGAGTGAGACTCCAACTTAAAAAAAAAAAGAAGCTCCGTGTAATAATACCTATCCTTAACACACACACACACACATACACACACACACGACAGTTCTTGCTCTGTCACCCAGGCTGAAGTGCAATGGCACAATCATAGCTCACTGTAACCTTAAACTCCTGGACACAAGCAACATTCCTGCTTCAGCCTCCTGAGTAACTAGGAAAAAAAGTGCATGCCTTTTTATTTCTTGTAAAATGGAGTCTCACTATGTTGCCCATGCTGGTCTCAAACCCCTGGTCTCAAGCAGTCTTCTGTCTTTGGCTCCCAAATCTCTGGAATTACAGACCTGAGCCACCGTGCCCAGCCTATTTTACTTTACTTTATTTATTTTTGAGAGACAAAGTCTTGCTCTGTCACCAGGTTGGAGTGGGCAGGGCATGATCATAGCTCACGGCAGCCACAAACTCCTGGGCTCAACTGGTCTTCCCAACTTAGCTTCCTGAGTAGCTATGGCCATTTTATTTTAAAATGCTGATATTTACCCAGTACATTGGGTTCACAATCTAGTAAATAGTTTGGGTTGAAAAACTCTGTCTTAGACTATAACAAGGAGTTTAGATTTTTTTTTTTTTTTTGAGTTGGAGTCTCACTCATTCACCCAGACTGGAATGCAATGGCCGCTCCCGGCCACCGCAGCCTCAACCTGCTGGGCTCCGGTGATCCTTCCACCTCAGCCTTCCAAGTAGCTGGAACTACAGTCGTGCGCTACCAAGCCTGGCTATTTTTTTGATTTATTGTAGAGATGAGGGCTCACCAAGTTGCCCAGGCTGGTCTCGAACCCGTGGGCTCAGGCAATCCACTCATCTCAGGCTCCCAAGGCGTGGAATTACAGGTTGAGCCACCGAGACAGCTAGGAGTTTAGATTTTATTCTTGGTGTAATTGGAAACCTTCAGAAAGCTGTAAGCAGGGGAGTAGGGTGATCCGATTTACATTTTTAAACATTTGCAATCGGCTCCGTGGCTTGGCCTGTCATCCCAGCACTTTGGGAGGCTGCGGCGAATGGATTGCCTGAGCCCGTGGGTTCGAGACCTGCCTGGGCAACTTGGCGAGACCTCGTCTCCACACTACATCAAAAATGAGCCGGGCGTGGTAGCGTGTGCCTGTAGTTCAGGTTACTTGGAACGATCGCCGGCGCCCAGCAGGTCGAGGCTGCGGTGGCTGGTAGCGTGCCACTGCAATCCAGTCTGGGCGACAGAGTGAGACTCCAACTCAAAAAGATAAAAATAAAATAAAATAAGTTAACAAATGAAAATTTGCCCTGACCTTGGTCTAGACAGCAGACTTTCAGGAGTGGGCAAGAGCAGCAGGGAGCCCAGTGAGGAAGCCCCTGCATCCATCCAGGGAGAGAGGACTGTGGCTCCGACAAGAGCAGTGGGAGGAGATTGAGAAAAGTGGGTGAACACTATGAGTCTTGGAGGTAAAGCCAACATTGAAAATGGAGTGTGCAGACGGGAGAGGAGGCACGGATGACGCCAAGGGTTTTCTGTTTGTTTTTAGCATGGTGTGGTGCGGTCATTTGCTGAGATGCAAAACTGAGGAAGATCGAGTTCCAGGGGATGGGAGCATTGTTTTGGACATTTCAAGTTTGGGATGTCTCTGCCTACTACACTCAGTTATCTAGGTGTGCATCATGGAAACGTCAGGTGGTTAGTTGGACTTCACCAGCAAGGGAGTTTCAGTGATCAAGGTTGGCAAAAAAGTTGTAAGAGGCCGGGTGAGGTGGCTCATGTCTGTAATTTCAGCACTTTGAGAGACCGGAGTGGGAGGATTGCTTGAGCCCAAGAGTTCGAGATCAGCCTGGGCAACATAGTGAGACCACGTCTCTACAATAAATCAAAAAATTAGTCAGACATGGTGGCGCTCACCTATAGTCCCAGCTACTCAGGAGGCTGAGGAGGGTGAATCTCTTCAGCCCAGGAGTTCAAAGCTGTGGTAAGCCGTGATCCTGCCACTGCACTCCAGCCTGGGCAACAGAGTGAGACCCCAACTGAAAAAAGAAGCAAACAAAAACCCACAAAAGCTACCAGAAGCAGTGGCACATGGAAATCATAAAAAGCCATGGGACGACAGGAATATCCTGGTGAGAACGTGTGACTAGAGAAGCGCCCCTTTCTGGGCCACACCGATGTCAGTGGGTCTGGCAGAGGAGAGGTACTTTCATGCTGGAAGTGATGTTTCCTGTAACAAAATAAAACATATAAAAGTCATTATTATACTGAAAACCTCGGTTGTCCATTGCGTGTAAAGTGGACAACTGTGTGTTCTATTACAAAAGAAAAACTAAATTTAACCACATAAGTGAAATCCTGACAGCAGCTCACCTCTAAAGTATAATCGGGAATTTTATCATGTCTGTAGCTTTCTGGAGATAGAGCAACCCTAACGCTGTTCGTACGATCTGCTGAACTTTTGCGGGCACAACTTTAGTGGAGGCTGGAGGCAGTGTGTCTAATCAAGTTTTCTTTCGTCTGTTTTTGAAGCAGTTCCCTTATTGTCTCCCACCTTTGTTGGATGTTCTAGCTAATGGAGTGTTTTTTTTTGAGTTGGAATTTTACTCTGTCACCCAGACTGGGGTGCAGGGGCCACTCCCGGCCACCGCAGCCTCAACCTGCAGGGCTCCGGCGATCCTCCCGCCTCAGTCTTCCAAGTAGCCAGAACTATAGGCGCACACTACCACGCCCGGCTAGTTTTTGATTTATTGTAGAGATGAGGTCTCGCCAAGTTTCCTGGGCGGGTCTCGAACCCGCGGGCTCAGGCAATCCACTCGTCTCGGCCTCCCAAAGTGCTGGGATGACAGGCTGAGCCACCGAGCCCGGCCTAGCTAATGGAGTTGATACTCCCATTCAATCTAGCTTTTCCTCTTGGGGCTGGAATACACCGACCTTCCGCTTTCTTTGACAAGGAACTTCCACCCTTGGTCGTCATCTCTCCCTCTCTTCCAGTAAGGCATGGCACCAGGATGCCCTATTGGTGTAAATCATTCCAAAACACCGAAGACTCTAGACTTTCCTTTCCTTCTTTTCTCTTTCCTTCCCTTTTCCTTCCTCCCTCTCTTCCACCTCCTCTCCCTCCTTCCCTCAAAGGCAGTTGTTTGGAAACTTCGAATGAAATCTTCACTTAAAGCCCCAAACAGAAAACAGTGGAATAATTGGTGTTTCCCGTCCCCCACTTTGTAGGGATCCTAGGAGCAACTTCATGGACTCCTCAGCTCTACAAATCAGTGTGCGAATGACTGCTGAAGTGGATTCATTTCCTCTTGATATTTTAGGCAAGAAATGCCTCTAATCTCTGCGAGCCAGCTCTTTACCCAGAGAAGGTAAATTAATATTAATCCCTGTGACAGGCTCACTGATAGGATTTCACTCTAGAGGAATAGTGGAGAGCCAGAAAGTTTACCTAGGTTGCCTCTTAGAGAGAATCACATTTTATCAGTTGACCGGAAAATATGGAATAGTGTACCTAATGATTTAAGTAATAAACACATGTGAATGTGATTTTTTAAAAAAAACAGCAGCATGTTCGCGACCCGCCTGGGCAACTTGGTGAGACCTCATCTCTACAACAAATAAAAAAATTTAGCCGGGCATGGTAGCACGCGCCTGTAGTTCCAGCTACTTGGAAGGCTGAGGCGGAAGGATCGCTGGAGCCCAGCAGGTCGAGGCTGCGGTGGCTGGGAGCGGCCACTGCACTCCAGTCTGGGCGACAGAGTGAGACTCCAACTCAAAAAA